>RJWM01000566.1:0-206735 GCA_004363535.1 Dasyprocta punctata
AAATACCAAATTAGCTATCAAATACCAAGTACCAATGTACATCTTATTCTCTAGATTGAGAAAAGTGAAATGAGTCATGAACAATTGAAACATGAAATAATATCAAAGATAAGTTAAGCATTATCTTTTTTTCTTTGTTGTCTGTCAACTCCATAACCTGTTCCCATTCCATCATACAGAATCTCCAAATGATTAATAACCTAATAGGGACAATATAGAGTACATCCAGCTCTTTTAACAATAATTTGAAAGACATTATAAAGAATTATTTATCACATTTCCTAGCTACAAGTCCTCAAACCTTACATAAAAATGTCACATTTCTTTCACAGATCTTTTTCCTATTAAGGTAACCTGCCTTCATCTAACTTATCTGAAGGGATCTGATATAACAATCCAATGCCTCTTACAAACACAAGATGCTTTCTTTAGAGTGTATACCTCTGAGCAAAGCTAAACTTTTCCTAAGGTCTTTCGCATTAAGTCCACCACCACCAGCATCACCATAAGAGAGAGAGAGAGAGAGAGAGAGAGAGAGAGAGAAAGAAAAAGAAAGAAAAGGAAAGGGAAAAGAAAGGAAAGGAAAGGAGAAAAAAAGAGTAAGGCTATTTTCAAAAAAGGCAAGAGATGAACTGGAAAGGATATATTTTATTATCACTTTTATTATATCATTTTATTCAGGAAAGAGGTTTAATCGTTAAAAAGTGAGACAGAGCAGAAAAACAGCAAATGAATTTCTCCATATGACAGGACTTTTACTTTTTTTTTCTATTCACCATCTCAAAAAAAACAAGATTACATATACCTAAAATTTTTCAGCTTATACATATTAACAAAAGAACAAGAAACAATCATTCAGAGAAAACAAAGGATACAAAAATAGAATCACAAGCTAAGAAATAAACCTCTTCAGTCATTGAAAATTGGGATGACATACTTTTAAGATCAACACCTTGATTCAGACTTGTTAAATCTTTCCTTGTGTTACCACCACCTTTACCTCCAAAATCTGCTCCTTCCAATCTATTTTGATCCTCCATAGTGATCTAACTAAAGAATCGATATGAGCTCACTCTCTTGATCTACTAAACTACCTACTGTACTTCATTTGCACATTCTCTGCCAGGTTAAAATCAAGAGTTCATCTCTATAATCAAATCCTTTAATACCTAGCTCTAACCTCCATACATCTACTCTACACTTTAGAGAACCTGATAACAGGAATGTTCCCTCTGTTCAAAACAAAATTCTCCCAGCTTAAACTATCCATCCTGAAAACTACTTATGAATGAGTCAAGGCTCACAGAAATAACTTGTTCAAGGGCACACAGTTTGTGATAGAATCATGGCTAGAATGCAAATTCTTGCTTTAGTGTTCCTAAAGTATTCTGTTAATACGTCTATTATACCCATCCAGTGTGTGAGAACTGTTTAAATGTGAGGCTCTTTCCATTCCATTAGTCTAAATAACAGCTTTTCAAAGATGATCCTTTGGGGTAGAAGAAAAGATTTGTTTAATCTAAAAATAAATTAAAGTGTGATTGAGATTAATGTAAGGATACATAGTTGGGATTTCCTAATTATGGGTGTCTTAGTTACTTTTCTCTCACTGCTGAGACAAAATACTCAACACCCAAAGTTAAAAGGGGAAAGATTCATTTGGCTTATACTTTGTAGAGGTGTCAGTCCATAACTGGCTGGTTCCAAGGCAGGGTGCCATGGCGGAGGGGCCTCACAGAGGAGGTAGGCAGAACATAACAAAACAACAAGAGTAACCTTAACAGTATCTTTCTGTCCTTTTATCTTACCCAGGCTACCCAGATTAGGGTGATGCCAAACTAATCAGTGGATTGATTTAGTAATCACCCATCCTTAACTCCAGCACCCTTAATGCTAGCATTGCACCATGAATCAATCACACACTAGATTTAGCCACCTCTGAAAAAGCCCCACCTATGACTACATGAGGCTTTGGGGGCACATCTAGACACAAGCCACAACAATGGGACACACTCAGAATATCAACTGATTAAATCTTTTTCCTATTCAGGGCCATGATCAACTTTTTCAGTTTGCCCAGGACTAAGAGTCCATATAAACTGAATAATGGTCCCTCAAAAGCCACTGCATCATGGCTCCTGAATATGCTACTTAATATGGCAAAAGAAATTCTACAGATGTTATTTAATAAAGAATTTGGAGGAGAAAAATTATCCTAGATAGTCTAGGTGAACCCAATATAACCACCTCATAAGAGGGAGGGAAAGACAGAAAAATTAATTATTAGATGTAAAAACTGAACCAAGATGTTAATGTGCAGAAAGTGACACAGAATGCAGGCATTTTCCTGAAGCTGAAAAAAGTCAAACTAATGAATTCTCTCCCAGAGCCTCAGAATGAACTACCATACCTTGCTGACATCTTCACTTTTAGGTTGGTGAGACTGACTCTGAAATTCTGACATCTAAAACTGTGAGATAATAAACCTGTGTTTTAAGCCACTAAATTTCTGATACTTTGTTACAACAGTAATAGAAAACTAACACAGAGGATTCCTGAGATATGGAACTTTCAGTATTAAAACATGACTTGTTCAATCTAGTTTTAGGTTTTTAATACTCAAACATCTGGTACACAGTAAACATAAAAAAAACTGAATAAATCTTTTTACAAAGAATAAAACTTTCAAAAGAATAAATCTTTCTACCAAGATCTGTCATATAGGTTATCTTGTTTTGTTTTAAGTATTCTTTGGTAGGAATGCATCAGTTTTACCATGTGGAGAACATAAGCACTAAGTTCAATGAAGTTTCATAATATGTCCAAGGACATATATCTAGTTAAGTACCCTAGGTATAATACAAGGTTTCTGATCTTACAGTCAAAAGATCACGGTAGACAGGAGCCTGTATTACAAAACAGGCTACTTAAGTTGAAATCTAAATTTTCAAACCGAACTGATGTTTACCCTTCGCCAAATTACTTAACCTCTCTACTTACTCATTTGTAAAGTGCAAAATGAAGTTAATAATACCTACCTTACAACACTAAGGTAAAAGATCCTATGATATGTAAATTACACACCACAAGTCTGACATAGAGATGACATGTATTACATAGAATATACTCTGTGCTACTAAATTAAAAGTCACAAATGATACAAAAGAACGAATAGGAACCAGAACTAACAATGAGATGGATAGGATGGTAGTCTGTTAAGATAACCTAAGGTTAGTACTCTAGGCCAGAAAGCTAAAACCAAAGGATAGACAAACAAGGTATGTAAAACCCCAACAGTATAAATAAAGTGATAACAAAATTCAGTAATATTGGGTAAGGGGAGAAATCTTGGAAACTAGAATATTGTAGCATGAATATATGCAGCACTCAACCTACAAGATAAAAATGGAGCACAAAATTTGGGACAATTTCTGAATGACAAAGACAAAAATGACTACTAAGAGGACCTCATACGTCTTTTGTAAATCTTTTTCCTAACCCTACAATGGCTTACAATGCTACCCGTTTCTGATAAGGGGGATAGGGATGTTGGGAAATTACAGATCAGATCAGATTATAGCAAAAGTTAGACTTCAAGTTATACCAGTACTGTACTGTAATTTCAACTTTTCCCAATTTCATTAATCAGCACCCTTCCCTAAGTACCTTACTAGTACCCTATTATAACACCTTTTTAACACCTTTGTTTAAGAATAAAATGTCTTTAAAGTCTGGCAGTCCAAACAAATTTGAAAATGTACTAATCCTCTTAAGCTAAAGTTTCTTCAACTTTTCACTTTTATTACACCCTTGATAAATGTTTTCCATTTCAGGAGTCAAAAAAACTTTATAGAACTTTATGAATACTATTTTCAGTGCTAGGGTGATGCCTTTATCTAACAGGTATGTCCATGATCTCATTACTGTTACTGAATAAAGCTGAGAAAACAAACTGAAGTTAATCTTACATTCTCCCAAAATAATAAACGCATCGTCAATTTAAATTTACAAATAATTTTAAGAACCATCATTAATGCTTGACTTCATTTCCACTATCTAATTTTTTAAAAATCAGAATCTGGTGCACTTTAGATTTGAATGAAAATTGTAACGTTTTACGTATCTTTTCAGAAAGTGCTAACGAAAGAATAACAGCCTAAAGATGGGCAAGCCCAAACAGAGAAGAAAGAAAATACATAATGTGCAACCAGAAAGGTGGAAATGAATTCAAGATTTCAGTTTCTGACCTACAAATTTAAAGTTAAAATGGTGGGAGTGGACTCATCTCTTACAGGCACTTCTTGATAGTCAGCAAAATATTAATAAGTAGAAAGAGAAGTGGCATTGGTTTTAAGGGTTTCAAAATTAATACAAGTGGTCACTTTTTGTTCTCTCAAACTTTTATCACTCTTCCAATCAAAATTCCTCAGGCAGATAAAAGTGCTTTCCCCTTTTTAATATATTATTGAATATGAGCAACAACTTCACAACTTCAGTGCCTTTCGATCCCACTAGGCAGGCACCCATAAAAACGAAAATATCGTTGGTGCACTGCAGAAATAGAGTTAACTAGTTCGGATTTTAATATAAGCAACAGAATTTCTTTGACTGAATAAAGATCTTTTCAGTCAGCAAATGTCACACGACTCTGAAGAAATTCTCCCAGGGAAAAGAACGTACGACTTATCTAAATACACATACAGAAATTCTTTCGACTTACAAGTTCTCTCCTCCTCAAAAAGTCCCAAATATGTTTCAGGTTAACAGAAACTTCATGCAGCTACTGAAACAAAGCACCCTTCCCGCTTGCAAAAGGCAGTATTTATGTTCCCTTTTTCCAGGGATACTAACAAAACCTACTGTACCCACTATATCTAAGCCACCCTATCTCCACCAAGCCAACTGAAAAACTGCCTCTAAAGTTCCCAAACAGCCCCAAGTGTACTCGGGCCCAAACATTGTGCAAGAAACGTCCAGGAAAACAACTGCTTATACATTAATCTTACCCCCATGACGGCTCACGTTTTCAAGCCCGCAGGTCCGGGACACCTCGCACCTGACGCGCTTCACGCCCTCCCCACACTCTGAGAGCAAACCTCGGCGCTGGGCTCCCGTCCCCCGCGGCCACCCCGAACGGCTCCGGCTACCAGGCGGGAAGAACTGTGTCCAAAGGCACTTGGGGGGCCCCTCGACGGCCTTCCTCCCACTTAGACTCTGCAAACTGTGAACCACACCATGGAAACCTCCGCGGAGGGCTGCCGAAGGGGACCGCGCGGGGAAATCCTGTGGTCCCCGCCTGGGGGGGAGGGGGCCGGGAGAGCCGCACCTGAGAACCCGAAGGACTCGGGGGTGTGACCCGAGCGGCTCCCTCCCCGCTTCCCCTCCGCAGGGAAACTGCGGCGCGCTCGCGGCCACTCACCAGACCAGCGAGCACAGAGACAGGCAGGAGACCAGGGCCAAGGCCCGCCGGTACTTCTTCATCTTCTCCTCCTTCTTGCCCCTGCCAGAAGGCGGCACATCCTCCCGGCAGCCGACACTGCCGACGCCAAAATGGAGGAGCCGGAGCGGGAGCGCGAGGATGGGACCGAGCGTCAGCCGGGCTGTGGCGCTCGGGGAGCGGCTCCGCTGCGGCTCGCGTCCCGCACGCTCTCTCCGAAGGGCCCGCGGGCGCTTCACACGGAGACTCCGGGGATCGCCGCCGCCACCACCGCCGGCCCGCCAGCACCCGCCTCCTCCAGCTGCCGCCGCCGCCACTGCCGCCCCATATCCCTTCAGCCCTCCCCGGCCCCAGCTCCGAGCAGCAGGCGACCAACGGCAGCCGCGTTCTCTCCTCGCGTCAGCCAATCGCTGGCGGGGCCGCGACACCTCACACACCGCTGAGCTGGAAGGAGACGCGTCACCCACGTCCCGCGGAGCGCGCGCCCCCACCAGCCTCCGCGCGGGCCACGCCCCCTCCGACGTCTCCGGCCCAGCTGCCAGAGCCAGGCGGACACAAAGCTCCAGAGCCTGCGCGGTCAGCCCCGCCCACCCAGGTCCCGCCCACTTACTGGCGCCAGTTCAAGATGGCCTTCCGCCCTCTAATGCCCCCCAAGTCTGCGCAAGCCGGTTCCGCGCAAGACCTCTTGGGAGTTGTAGTTTGTCTTCTGGAACCTTACTTTCCCTGTCTCTGACCCTCCTGGAACCCATGGTTTGATACAGAATTCTGTACTTTCGCTTCTCACTGAGAGATTGGCCAGCTTTGGAATGGCCACAGTTTTTCTTTTTAAGCACAGTTCGTGAAATTTGACTTCAAATGACGGTGGAGTAGGTAGAAGAGAGCAGTCCTAATAAAATTTCAAAGACCGTTTCCCTGAGCAATGGGGCGGGCCCTAAGAGCTGGATGCTGATTGGTAGGTTAGGGAGGGGGGGCGTGTCAAGATGTCCCCTCACAGGATTGGTTGGAACCGAGAGTCTTCGCTTTTCCTCCATCTCTGGGGGAGTTTCGAACCCTGCCGAATTCCCCAGATGAGGTTCATTTAATTGGTGTTCGTTCTTTTGGTTTGGAGCTTTGGGATCACTGCAGGAGAGCCAGAAAGGAAGCTGCGGTTCCTTCTGGGCAAGCGAGGCGCCAAAGATATTCCAAGTCCTAGGGTTCCTGGAAAGCGGGGAGGCCGGTCGCGCACATCTGTCTTCTGCTGTGGTCTGGGCAAAAACGTGAGGCTGTTAATGTTTAGCAACGTGCAGCGTGGCCAGTTCAGGTTTTTGCGGCCAACTCCCCTAAAAAGTTTTCAGAAACACGTGGGGGGACTTACTGCTTGAAACTCCGAGGTACTGACCGCTTCTCTTCCCAACAGCTTGATCTTGCAAGGTAGCTACTGTAGAAGAAAAGGTGCTACCTGTTCATGGGAGAAGACATTTGGCCCTGGTTATGTTTCTTCATTCCTCTCTCGTAATATTCGTTGCAGACATTGAAGCTAAGAGACATGTTAGTCGTTTCAGAGGGATATTTTAGATAAGAATATAAAAGTGTAACACAATGATGTTCCCCTTTGTTTTCCCTGTCAGGAGACTAGTAATTACCTGTCCCGTGATATTTCCAGAGAAGTTAGGGAGAAGAGTGTAAACTGGCAGGGAATGGAGAGGGCGAAGGTTGAAAGAAAAGGGGCAGAGGTTGTAGTTATCTGTGTCTTGGAATGTAGCGTAACGTTTAATGTGAAAAACATTTAAAGGAAGTGTTACTTATGGTCCGTGTGGTGATAGAAATGAGTAAAAGCCCCAACTAATGCGTAATTTTGAGCCATGAGATTTCCTTATGAAGCTTCAGAATTGGATTAGTTGTTATTTTCCCAGGGAACTGAATAATTGGCTCACTCTATATACTTCTTGGATGTAAGTCAACTAGATGTTAGGGAGATTCTACAAAGAATTGTAATTTAGGTTTGAGAGGAGTTCACTACTTTTTTTGATCAATAATTAGATAACAGTTGCCATTTCCTGTTGATGCCTCACTAAGTATATGGTAGTAAAACCCTTTCATCTCTATTCCCCACTGCAGGAGGCAAATTTTTGCCTTAAAAGTAGAAGGATGAGGATTCATATTTTCTATCATATTGGACACATGTTTCTCCTTACTCCAGCAACTATACTATGAAGGGTAGGGAATGGTTGTACCTCACTCAGCTACTATCAGAAGATTACAGCCAAAGAAGATGCATTAGAATTCATGTGTAGTTCAAGTCTGAAACGTTAACAAGTGTCCTCTTCTGTCTCTTATCCCTCTCACTCCAAACCTGCATGCCTACTGTTGTGGTTTGTTTAAATAACCCCCCCAAGGCCTCATGCAGTCATGGAGGCAGCTGAGTCTAGCGTTTGTGATTGATTTGCTGTCTAGTGCTGGGATTGATGGTGTGAGTGTTGAACCTGCCCAGAGGTGGAGAGCCAGCATACAATGTAAGGGAGGGAAGAAGGCATGCTTCCCTGCCCCACTTTTTTGCCCTTTCGCTCTTGTTGCTTGAGGCCTCCATGAACAGCTGCCCCTCAGCCATGCCACCCTACCTTGGAACCAGCTGAGTATGGACTGAAACCTCCAAAAACTATAAGATAAATAGTTTCCTTCCTTCATTTTGGGCATCAGGTATTTTGTCTCTACAATGAGAGAAAAGTAACCAAGACACCTACCCACATTTTTTAATATATTTTTTATTTCTTAATTGACACACAGTAATTGTACATTTTTGTAGGATACAGTATGACATTTCAATACATCCCTCCCTACATTCCTATACCCCATCTATTAACCACACCCTCCCAACACCTTTTGCAGGATTTGGTAACCACTATTCTATTCTCTACTTCTTTGAGATCATTCTTTTAACTTTTGCATACAAGTGAGAACAGGTGGAATCCATCTTTCTATGCCTGACTTATGTCACTTCCACTTTCATTAATATTAGTAAAAATGACAGAATTTCATTTCTTTCTCTGGCCAAATGACTTGCTATTGTATTTATGTTCATTTTCTTTATTCGTCCTTCAGTGGACACTGATTCCTTATCTTGGCTATTGTGAATAGTTCTACCATAAACATGCAAGAGATATATCTCTTGGACATACTGATTTCAATTTCTTTGGATATATACTCAGTAGTGAATTTTTTGGATCATATCGCAGTTCTGTTTTTAGTGTTTTGAGGAAGTTCCTTGTTTTCCATAGTCACTTTACTAATTTACATTTCCACCAACAATGTACAAGTTCTCCTTTCTCTGCATCCTCACCAGTATTTGGTTTTTTACTTTTTCTTTTTAACTCTCTAATTAGAGAGAAGTCATATATCACCATGGTTTTGACCTGAATTTCCTTAATGATTAGCAATATTTAGCATTTTTTTATATTCTTGTGTGGCTTGCCCGCAAGCCACAATCTGCAGGGTAGTACCTGGAGGGGGAATGGGAATGAAACAGGGACAGGAGGAGAGAGAAACGGAGACAAGATGAAGGATTCCAATCAAGTCTCGTTTATTGAAAAGTGTATAAGGCACTTATAGAAGGGGGGCGGAAGCTGTCATCCTGCAGGGAGTGTCATTTCCGGGTTAGGCTGGAGAGGATCATGGGAAATGTAGGCTGATGCACCAGATGCCCACAGGCGAGAGAGGCAGGGCGACAGCTGTGAAGCTTTACCACTCTCTACATTCTTGGAAAATATTTATGTATCCTCTGTACTGTTTGGATCCTGTGTCCCCGCAAGGACTCATATAATTTGGATGGGAATGAGTCAGGCATTTGTGATTGATTTGTTGTCTAGTGCTGGGATTGGCAATGTGAGTGCTGCACCCACCCAGGGGTGGAGCTGACACATAGAGTAAGGGCGGGAGGAACACATCTTCCATTCTGTCTCTTGCTCTTGCACTCTCTCTTGCCGGTTCGCCTTGCTGTTTGTAGCCACCGTGAATGGCTGCCCTGCCACTCCATGCTGCCTTGGAGCCAACTAAGTATGGTCTGGAAACCCCCAAGAACTGTAAGAAATACACCTTTCCTTCTCTAATTTTGGGTGTCAGATATTTTGTCTCAGCAATGAGTGAAAAGTAACTAAGTCATCCTCTTTTGAGAAATGGCTATCCGAGTCTTTTCCCCATCTTTTAATTAAATTACTTACTTTTAGAGTTGGTTGAATTCTTTATATGTTCTAGAAATTAATCCTTTGCCAGATTTATTGTTTGCAAATATTTTCTCCCATATGTAAGTTTTCTCTTCCCCCTTGATTGTTATCTTTATTATACAGATGCTTTTTAGTTTGCTATACTATTTGTGTGTTTTTGCTTTTGTGGCCTGTTTTTAGAATCAAAACTGTCTTAGACACTTTCTCATCATTGAGACATAGTACCTGACACACAATTTGAAGGAGGAGAGGTTTATTTTGGCTCAGAGTTTTAGTCCATAGTTGACTGGCTCCAAGGCAAATGGCATGGCAAAGGAACCTAGTGGAAGAAAAACTGCTCACATCATGGTACCAGGAAGCATAGAGAGAATGAAGAGTCAGGAAGGGAGATATACCTTTCCAGGTCATGTTCCCAGTTACTCCCATCTTCTGACCAGATCCTAACAGACCTTTGCCCATACCAATGCCCTGAAGTGGTTCTCCTACATTTTCATCTAGTAGATTCAAGGCTTTGATCCATTTTCTTTTCCACAAAGGTCCTGCAATGATTTCTTGGAATATACAACTAATAAATAGGTTTTTTTTTTTAATTTCTTCCTTTAATTTTTCTTCCTTTTTTCTGTTTGGAGATTTATTAACACCTCTATGATAGGATTGCCATTTACTTACATACTATTCAATTAAAAGCTTTCATTATTTAAGTCCATAAATACCCTTATCTCTTTTTGCTAGCTTCATGTCCATGGTTCATTGTTAACATTTAATTCTTCAGTGCTCTTGAGTTTTTTTGGAGGACTCTAGTACTTTGTAATTGCATTTCTCTTCCAGATCTGCCCCCACCTCTCCTCAAGTTGTTGGCTGTGTCGCTTAGATCATCTGTCTTTTGAAAGTGTACTGGCATAAAATAAAACTCATCTTCCTATAAATTAACTTTTTCACTTGACTTTCTACTTATGTTGTGTTTTTGTTCTAAGACTTCATATAGGGAGAATAATAAAAGTTCTAATGAGGGTGACTTTTGAAAAATTGTTAGATATTTTTCTACATAGTGTATGGGAAAATAAGGGGGAAATTGTGTTATAACTCAATAAAGAAATATAAAAAAATTAGAATTATATAAAATAGATTTAGTAACCAATGCCATCATACTTAAATGTATAGCATATGCCAGAGAATGACAAGAATGAGTATAGAAAATCAAAACACTTAAACTTTTTAAGGTATAGTGTACATAATCACCATCTACCACCTCTTAGCTATTCTACAATGGTTCACAACCTGGGACAGTTTTTCCTTCTACACTCTAATTGGTAGGATCTGGACACATATTAGGTTGTCACAGTGGGGAAGTGCCATTGGCACCTAGTGGTCAGAGGCCAGTGATGCTGTTCTACAGTCTATGGTTCATAAGCCAGTTGTCCACAACAATGACAAAAAATTACTTTAACTCAGTCAAAAGTGCCAAGGTTAAGAGACTCAACAATAGCAGAGTCCCCCAATTCAATAAAATCTATAACCACTGACTACATACATGCTATCTCATGTTGTCTTCAGATCCTTAGATTGTAATGGAAGTCACAAAGGACTAAATTGCACAAGCCTGAGTTCTCCCATTCCTAAAAGGTTAGATACATGGAAACTTCAGGCAACTCAAATACTACCTAATAAAGATCAGAAACTATTTTTGCTGATGGAGAAAAAGTACAAGCAATTTCAACACTTTCTGGCTACCTCCTTTGTCCTTTTTCTCATGTAAAATCATACTTAAAATGCCCAAGAGAAGGCTCATTTGTCCATTTAAAATGGTGGCATTTGATGAGCAAGCCTTGATATATTTTCATTTTGTTGAAAAATATTTGCTCACTGAACATGTTGGTTCATGCCTGTAATCCCTGTAATTTGAGCACTCTACAGGCTGAGGCAGAAAGATTGCTGTGAGTTTGAGGCCAGCCTGGACTACAAAGTGAGTTCAAGGCCACCCTGAACGGCCTAGTGAAACCCTGTCTCCAAAGGACAAAAAAAAAAAAAAAAATCTCATTTCAATACTACAAAACACTGAGTTAGTATACGTCTAAGAAAAATCTTAGAGAGGAACTGCTATTGCCAAATGACATTAGGTACTTTCAAAGTAACAGTCAGTTAGAACAAAAATTCCCTGGAAATCTGTGAAAGAAATGCCAGGAAATTGAGAAGAAGTTAATAGACCAGAAACAAAACAACAAAAAAAAAGGTGAACATGGCAATCAGTAAAACCTTTTGTTACAACAGATCTTTTTTTACTATTTGTCCCCACTCCATTTTCTTTTTAACATGTGTATATCTAGATATTTGTATAGATTAGCATGGATCTTTTATTTAGGCACATCCTTTCTGAAAAGAGTTTGAATTACTTTACTTTACTAGTCTACCTTAACAGAGCACTGAGAATGTGGCCACTTGGAGAAATAAGGTGGAACACAGAGGAGGATAAGACAGGAAGCTGCTTTTCTGCAGCAGCCTGAGAATACAGTCCCTTAATGAATGGAAGAATCACAAAGTCCTGTGCTAGCTTTGTATGGTTCTCTTTATATTGCAAGTAACAAAATGTAAGAGCTCCACTACCTTTGTTTTATGATCCCAAGTTCATCTTCCTTCATAGGGTTAGCATATGAGCATTTTGGTATTTGAGTTTAGTAAGCTCGCAGTGGAAACCACCGGAGAGAAGAAATGATTACATGTGGATGAAGAAGACGGAGAAATCAAAATAGTCCAACCTCCAGGAGACATGTGTCATTACATGAATAGGAAGGTCAGGAGTCTCAAGTGTCTTAGTTCATTCTGTGCTGCTATTACAGAATACCTAAGGGTAGATATTTTTATAAATTAAATAGATTTTGGGCCAGGGATTTAGCTCAGCGGTTCAAGCACTTGCTTGGTAAGCACAAGCAAGTAAGTTTGATCCCTGGTACAAAAAAAGAAAAAAAAAAACCCACTAAGCTAATTAGACTATTTTTACAGTTTTTGGGAAGTCCAAGATCAAGGGGCTACATGAGAGGGATGTCTCTTTTTGCTGTGTCATCAGGTGGTAGAATGCCTAATAGGAAAGTGGGAAGTGGGGAAGACCACTTTTGTAACAATGACATTAATCTACTCATGTGGGAAGCGGCCCCATGGCAGTCACCTTTTAAAGGTCCCACACTTCAGCACTATTGCATTGTGGATTAAGTTTCTAACCCAAGAATTTTGGGGGACACATTCAAACCACAGTACCATGTTTGCAGGGAAGATTAGTTTGATTTTGAAAGCACAGCAATGAGTTTAAAGTTTTGGTGAAAGTACCTGGCAAGAATTCACAAATACAAGATTCCAAATAGGGAGGAAGAAATAGCAACTGAAGACATCATATTAGGAGTTCCAGCTGTTTTGTCCCTCACTACCCTCTGTATAATGTGCTGTTTCCTAAAGTATTACTTTCATCATGTCCTTGCTTTGATGCAAAAATCTTCTACAAGTTTTAAATAGTTTTTGGATAAACTCCTGCTTGCTTCCCTGGTCTGATACTTAAAGCCTTTCATAATCCACCCCCATTGATGGCTCAGAACTTGTCCAAGTTTTTCTTTCACCAGAACACATTGTTTGCTGTGTCCTGAAATACGTGGGTTCTCATGGTATTGTTTTTACTTAATATTCATTTGTTTATATTTGGTCTTCCCAGGTAATGTATGAATTCCTTATGAGAGGTGATGTGTTTTATATACATAGCAAATATTTTCATTGCAGGGTTCCAAGACATGTGTTTTACTTACCTATTTGATTTGTCTGATCGTACTGACTTATAATCTGCTGTGTAATTTAAGTTCCTAATAATAGCAAGCTATTGGCATGGGGTGGTACTCCTTTGACTAGTCAGAAGCTTCTAGCCAGTAGCTTTCGCCTTTACACATTACCAAATTAGCTTTTTGGCCTAGCATTGTTTGATTTGTGACTGACTAGATTCTTCTGGGTTCCAGTTACTCCTGTGTAACCTGGAGAAATAAAGTGTCCAACAAATATTTATTGAACCTTTTTTTGTATGTAAGGTGCTGAGACAAATGTGGGCCACAGGGAATATTGCACATTCTAGCCAGGAGTCTTAACCTTCTCCTGGACTGTACCCTGTTGGCAGTGTAGTGAAGCCCAAGGACTCCTTCTCAGAATGTTTAGAAAGTTAATAAAATAAAATAAGTAGATTACAAAGGAAACCAAGTATATAAAAATATAGTTATCAAAACAGTACAAGTTGCCAGGCATGGTCACCCATGCCTATAATCCTGGCACTCAAGAGGCTGAGGCAGTAAGGTGTGCTGTGAGTTCAAGCCCAGCCTAAACTATATAATCATTCAATGCCAGGTAACCTATTTAATGAGACTTTGTCTCAAAAAACAACAAAAAATATCACAAAGTAAATTTTTGATATAGCCATTGTGTCTTTTAGAAATAAATGACAGGATCTAGCAGCAAATCTAGTAAGTTCAATTATTCCAAAGTAGTGATGAAAATGTATTTCAGGATATCTATGATATGCTTAGTGGGATAGTTCCATTGCTGATACAGCTATAGATATGGTACTTCTAGTACTAGCACAGTTGCCTGCCTACATTCATAATAAGATGAAATTCTAAATACTAGTAAGAGGTTAGGTGAAATAATAATTATTTTTCATTCAAATCATGAGCCAGTAAATTAAATACATAGATCCCAGATTAAGAATTTCTGCAAGACAGCGATATTTTTTAAATTGTGGGTCACAATTTATTAGAGGGTCAAGAAATTAGTTTTAAATTTGTTTATTAGTACATGTTTATAGTACATAATGTTTACATTCCTTGTGAGGAGTTAGTACATGTACAGAAAATATCGTAATTCCTTTGTTCATTCCTTTTCCCTTCCCCGCACCCTCTCCGCCCATCTCTTGATCTGAGGGAGTGCAGCAGCAATTTTTAAAAAATAAAATATAGTAAATTTTAAAGTTGGAATGTGTTTCAGTAAAGGGATGTATTTTTCTGGCACTTGTATTTCAGTGATTGTGTGTGTGTGTGTGTGTGTGAGAGAGAGAGAGAGAGAGAGAAAGATCTGTTATATGTCCTTGTAAATGGGTTGCAATATAAAGTATGTGTCTAAGTGTAGATTTCACTCAAAATAATTCAAAAGCCACACACTAGGTGAAATGAGATCCAACATATGAGATAAATGCCAAAATGTTCAATTAGTGGATATCACAAAATTTTAGAGAAAAAGGGAAAAAGTTTTTGAGAATATCATCAAGGAAGATTTAAAGATGAAGGTATATCTGAGGTGAACCTTGAAAGAAGAGGCTTTTCAATGAGATATGAAGAAAAGGTATATTAGGCATATATAACATTTAACTCCGGAATCTAATTCAAAACTACTTTCAATCTGTATCATATGCCTTCTGATTTTGATTTGGCTGACAGTTATTTGACATTCTATGTTTAAAGTAAACAGAAATGGGGAGCCTTAAATAAACATATTTATTGAACATTTACATAAAAGACTTCACTTTAGGTCATGGGAAATCTTAGAAATGCCATCTTCTGTGAAGCAAGGCACTCCATATTAAAGAACAAAATGCCCAAGTACAAA
This sequence comes from Dasyprocta punctata, assembly GCA_004363535.1. Lineage (NCBI taxonomy): Eukaryota > Metazoa > Chordata > Mammalia > Rodentia > Dasyproctidae > Dasyprocta > Dasyprocta punctata. Next base: position 15,256 of record RJWM01000566.1, read on the forward strand.
GTGACCAGAGTAAAAGACAAATTGAGGTAAAGATAATACAGTCATTGAACACATGCTGTTCCATATACTAACTAATAACACAATAGGAAAGGATTTTGTTTTTTGTTTCTTAATACAAAATACTTCAAGGATGAAAGATGAGGTAAGGTGAGCACAAGAACAAAGGTGTAAAGCTGAAATCAGGTAAGAAATATCTCTCTAAAGTTGCCGTATGTTGGTCTGGCAAGCCTGGTTTACCCCTATTAATGATTCTGTCATAATAATAGTGCTAACTTTTACTCTCAAATGTGTTGTTTGCACAATAAATAATATAGTCATCAATACAGCAGACTTGAGAAAACTGACCCTAATTAAGCAATGGGAAATTGCAAATACTGACCTCATATGTGACACAGAATCCCCAAAAATCTCAATCAGCCACTAGCAGCACCAAATGTACCTGGCAGGCAGAGTACATATGGTGCTAGTAGTGGTGGAAGATGATTGTAGATTAAGAAATAGATAGCTTCCCCAAGTCTACATGACTATGTCTTTCTCTACCCCTGAAAAAGTTTATGAATTTATTGTCAAGGGAGAGTATAGGTAAGGCCTGGGATGAGGAACACTAAGCATATTAGTTTAAGGCAGGAGTACCATTCCCAAAATACCATTTTTGTGACAATTGGGGAAACTTGAATGACAATATTAAATGATAAAATTATTTTTTCTTAGATATGACAATACCACATAGGTTATGTAGGAAATGTTCTTAATTTGATGAGAAGTATGCTAAAATATTTGGTATTATCTTATTTTCAAAGATTCAGAGAAAAAAGAAAAGGGACAAATATAGTGAAGGGTATACTGGTAGCCACTGAACTATTCTTTCTAATTTTCTATGTGTTTGATAATTTTACTAGCAAGTCAGAGGGATGAAATGAATGAACACACATTCGATGCTTAGACCCTGGCCATCTTCCTGTATTGGCATCCAGTCTCTTGTCTAGGAAGGAGATTGGAAGAGCCTTCTCTGGGAAATCTGGTCATTCCAAGAGAGAAGAAATATTAGAATATGTTGTTAACAACTTACCATATGGAAAAGGTTATAATCAAATCTCATTCATGTACTCTAAATATCTAAGCAACATGTTGGTGCCCATTCATAAAAAGGAGCAGGTTACTAGTGATTATCATAAGAAAATGTTCTAATGTGAAAGACAGAGACAAAATGAAAAAGGTAACAAAACAAAACAATAAAAAAACCCAACTTGAGGTGAAAGAAAAAGATTACACAGTAAAAAGAAAATTTAAAAAACCTCAAAAGTCTAACGGATGCTGCCATAAACTTGAAGCACCATAAATTTGAAGCAGGATACTATAAAAAAGGAACCTGTGAAAAATAATTACAATGGCAAAGAATTTTTAAGAGCTCTCTTGGAAAGCTATAAAAGAAGAGATAAGAAACCCAGTAAAATATTTAGAATATAAAGAAGAAGAAATCTTTCAGACAGTAGACAAAAAAGGTTCAGTCTATCTACACTAGGAAAAAACAAGAAAACAGTATGTGAAGAATCTAGCCTGGCAACTGAGTATAAGGTATAGCAGGTAGGCACTGCTGATGGGAGCAGTCAGAAGCCACTGGAGAGACCTCTTGGGAAAGATGACGTTTGTTTTAGTCAATTTTCCCACTGCTGGAACTAATGCCACTTACACGAAGGAAATGTTTACTTTGACTCTGAGTTCAGCATATTCAGCCCATGGTTGGCTAGTTCCAAGTAGAAATGGCATTATGGAAGGGCATGGTAGAAGAAAGCTGGTCGTTCCATGACAAGGAGCAGAGAGAGGAGAGAAGAATACACTCTTCCAGTTGAGGTGTTGTCCCCCCGCTCCCCGAAAAAGTATTAATCACAATCATGATATAACTACATCAAGCAGATAGGAGAATAAAGGATTATAGGTCTCTTTGGGGGTTATTGTCAGGGGAAAGGAAAAAGAACAACATACTCAGTTTCCATTATGGAAAGGAATAATGTTTAAATTAACAAGGAGCATTTAAGACATAGAGGTAAATATCAAAATAATTGGCTACAAGGGTTGAAAGCGGTCCTTTTTTTTCACAGAGAGCACTAGAAAAAGGGTGCTAGAGAATATTGTTTTTTGTAACCTTATTAGAACTATTTGACTCATGCATTCATACAACTTTGAATATTAAAAAATTAGAATAATAATTATCAAGATACTTGTGGTTGGTAGCAAAGAAAGTTCATATTTTTAATGTTTTTACCCCATTTCATCCCATAACTTTATACTGAATATATGAAGTCAAGGGAATTATCTGTTATGATGTATTGATTTTACAAATGTTCTATTCAATCACTAGTCTTCAAAATCTGAAGAGAATGTAAAAGAGTAATATATTGCATTTTGAAAAAGTAGAGATGCAAAGCAAATGAAGAACACTTTCTTAAGGATTATTTTCTATTTTAGAATACAAAAGATTCGTTAAGACTCTCCCTGCAGTACCTACTTTCATAACCATCTATTTAATGTTTAAGATATAATTTTCCCCACTGACTTCCCTCAGTCATTTATGCCTGCTTTAGAAACATCTAGTGGTTCCATAAAGCTAAGCATGCACCTGGATGATTGAGAAAAATTTAACTTTGTCTCAGTTGTTCAGTCATTATCTTGGCTTGAGGCCTGAGTTGTGAAGATCATTATATGAATCAAGTAATTTCTTCTTTTCCTATTGCAGGGGGATATAATACCATGTTGAAGTATGCCAGTCTGCAAACGTTTAAAGATCTGTGTTTAAATGATATTCGCGGGAAACTATACTGAGGAGCTTTGCAGTTTCCTCCCAGTGCATTACTTTCATCTGGTTACACTTAAATGACTCAAGCAATTTAACTGAACTCATTGGGAAAGTGTGCTCCATAGGAAACCATTGAACACTAATCATCTCACATCATCAAATAATTAATGAAGGTTAATAGTGATGCTCCTGGGGCGGATAGTAGCTATTGGGAATAAAATATTTTTGTACAAAGTTCTCACAGACCAGACGAAAAACTACTTTCTACATAAAGTCCCTCTGGCAGAGCCCTGCTTTACAATATCTCCACTTTGTCAGCTTCCATAATATGTGTTATATTCTAACACTATTGTTACTGTGACCTTCACCAGAAGAATGGGAAATGTATGCTGTTTCATCTCCATATCCTCCAGAACACTTGGCTTTATCCCTGGCATGAAAGGAGCATTTCAATCAAGACTAACTATGAGAATGATGTGAGTAGCGATAACAGTGATTTTTGAGTAACATATCAACATTTTTTTTGAACACCGTTTTGTTTTTTTGTTTTTTTTGTTTTTTTTGTTTTTTTGTTTTTTTGTTTTTTTGTTTGAGATAGGATTTTACTATGTAGTCCAGACTGGCCCTCAAACTTACGGCAGTCCGCCTGTCTCAGCCTCCAGAGTGCTCAGATTACAGGTGTGCACCACTGTGCCCAGCATTGAGCACCTCGTTTATACAAAGGTGAAACTTTTATGTGCATTCCTTCATTTAAAACTTAAAAAAAAAATCCTACAAGTAAGCAATTTGGCTCTTACTATATTTGTGACACGGAACATTAAAATCTGACTTTTAAGGAACATTTGGCCCTTACTGAAGAATAAAGATGGGAAAGAAGGAAATTTTTGATAACTCCAAGCAGAATTTAAATTTTGAATCCTAGATTACCTTTAAACAAATTTTGGTTAACTTCAAACATTGAGTGTTTTAAATTTTATCTTTTCCCAGCGTCCACTTATAAGCTGAAAAATTTAATATGATGCATCCACATGCATAATCGTTACTGACTATAACTACTTTTCAGTCAGAATCTCACATTTGCTGAAAATATATTCATAATGGGCAAAATATTTCGAGTTAGTTCACATTTTTATTGTATTTATTTGCAGTGTTACCAGCGTAGATTCAATTTGTGCATCTATGCTTTTTCCTTTTACTTGCATGAGTAGATTGTTGTATTTTCACTCTTTCTTAATCAGCTACAACTTCTCTTAAATAGTGCTTTCCCAAATTTTACTAAAAATAGAAACTCCCATAAAACTATAGTTCGCTAAATCTGTCACAGAATCACATCTCCAGGAGAAAGGCTCTGAACTCTGAATTTATTAGTGGCTTTTAATCTTAGATAAGCTTGGAAAGTCTTCTGATACATTCTTTTCTAGGTCTTGTAGCTATTATTTTTACAAAAGAAAACAAAACATTTCCATTATGTGGCTGCAAAAAAACTTGGTAAACTTTTTCTAAAAATTCTAATTTCATTTAATGTCGAAGTTTTATCACCAGTTTAGTTGATGGTGTTCATGCCCATTTTAGAGTGATAAAATAAAATATATCATGTATATCGTTCTTGGAATTAAAAATCTATTATAACAATGATATAAATGTCATGAAAGTTATATCAGATGTTATCATTGTATTCACTATAACAATGTTAATATGTAGTTATTCTGCTGTGAGTCTCTTCCCACATCAAATAAACCCTTGGAGGTCAAAGTCCCATCTTTTATTTCAGCTATACTTCTCACAAACCTAAAATAGGTGCACAATATGTGAAGTATCCAGATTTAATGATTTGAAATAAATCAAACTGAATTATTGACAAAACCAAAAGCTAATGATAATTTCATCAGCACAGTCTTTTCATTGTTACTGCTTGGAGATCATTGTGTTTTTATCCCACCTAGATACAATTACTTCCCTCAAGATTTCTCACTTTGCAAAGATAAATGGAAGATATTAGAAAAGCTCTTTTTACCAATCCCCTCTCTTTTATGGACTCTGCTCTTTATTCCATACTCCTTTTTTGTTATTCTACCCCCAAGTGAGGGCTTCATATCTGTATTTAAAAATATGTAACCCAAAATGTAAATGTCATTGAGCATGGATTTTCTCAGTAGAGATTTTCAGTCTTGGACAGAAAATTAATAAAATAAACATCTGATGTTAAGCTATAACTAAATCATTTCAATGAATAATGGAACATTTCTTTCTGTAATAGGCAAGGAATTTGCAACAAATACTTGGTGACACTGAACCTAGAAGCTTTTTTTTTTGCCATGTAAAATAGCTTGAGCCCCAAAACCCTATGGGTCTCCAGGGCCAATAGTGTCAAATACATATGTAACAGATATCAAATATTTGTTAAAACAAAGGAAAATTGTGAAAGAGAAAAGGAAGAGAGGGATAGAAAGAAAGGTTTAATTTATAATACTTTCAATGTTTATTTCAAAGTTCTTTTCTCTATGAACTACAGGTTATGAGCTCACTTCCACAGCACACATACTAAAATTGAAATGATACAGAGAAGATTAGCATGGTCTCTGAGCAAGGATGATATGCAAATTGTGAAGTGTTCCATGTTTTTCACGGACCAGGGATATAGCTCAATGCCTTCCTGGCAAGTATGAGGTCCTGAGTTTGATTCCTAGCATCCACCCCCACAAAAATCCCTGTCACTTATAAGCTTGATATTGTCTTTCTATGAATATATCTTTAGGGTTTTATCTGGAAAAGATTTTGCAAGGCCTACAACTCTTCTATGATCACAAATATACCTTTATAATTAAAGAAAATTGGGTATTCAAAATGGTTTTTCACACATTTTATTTACAGTTTGTATTATTACTTTACTGTAAGCACATTTATGTACAGGACTAGAAAATAAAGATTAAAAATACATCAATATACTTTCTTTTTGCTATACTAGCAATTGAACCCAGGGTCTTTACACCAAGCTACAACCTGGCCATTTTAATTTTTTATTTGGAGACAAGGTCTCACTGAGTTACTAAGTTGGTCAGGCAGGGATTGAACTTGGAATCCTCCTGTTTCAGCCTCTCCCAGTGCAATGATTACAGGCATGTGTCAGAATGCCTGGTTTACCCTGGGGCTTGTGTTTGATGTTTGAAGGTTTTAGTATATTGTAGGCCATAGGATGAGATAAGAACTCAATCACTGAGATGGGCATTAGAAAATGTTCTGGTATCAGTAATTTGGAAAGAAAAGCCTGGAGGGGAAAAAGAGAAGAATATAAGTTACTCAGTTTTTTGCTTGTTTTTTCTGTTTTTTTTTTTTTGATCAAGAGAATACAAATGGAGTTAAAATTAACAGCACTTAAGAAGTTAAATGCAACTTAGTAAAGGCTATAGTTTAAATCTTTAGTGTCCCTCTAGTTTCAGGTCCTCAAATTAGTACTATTGGAAGGTAATGGAAACTTGAAGGGTTAAGGTGTAGAGGGAGGTCTTAGGTCATTGGGGCATGCTCTTGAAGTACCCTACGTCCTCTGTTTCCTTTGTCTTTGCTTCTGAGATACCATAAAGTGAGCAGCAGGCTACTGTGCACTACCTACCATGTTGTTCTATCTTGCCACAGGCCCAAAGACAACAGTGCCTATCAACCATGAACTTAAATCTCTGAAACCATGGGCCGAAATAAAATTTGCTCTCTTTAAATTTATTACCTTAAGTACTTAGAGACAGCAATGAAAAACTATCAGTGAACATTTGACATTTGGGGATGTGTGTGTGTGTGTGTGTGTGTGTGTGTGTGTGTAAATGAAAAGCAGAGTTTTTGAAATACTGAATTGGAGTTTGAGAAATCCTGGTGAAATTTTAGCACCAACAAAACTAACAACTGCAGGATGAAAGCCAAATAGATTGAGAGCTAATCAGCAGGTGAGGGAACCAATGCAAATGACCTTTTCTAAGATAGATGACCAAAACTGGAAAGTTAAATTTTATTTTCATCATGCTTCTCTAATTATTCTCTGTATTTTTCATCTCTTTCCCAGAACTACTCAGTCATGTTTACTGTCTTCCCTCAGGTTCTTTACCAAGGCACACATGCATGTGATTTTTTTTCAGGCTAAAAAGATTGTTTGTTTAACAACAGAAGCAACAAAAAAAGGTACAGAGTTCTTACAATATTCTGGAACCTACTAGATGTTAGGAAGATACATACATGTTTCTTGCCCTGGTGGCCCCAGAAGTGACAATAAAGAAATAAATGCCATGTGTTGAGATTTAAAGTAGGCATAAAAATGTTGTGGAATCTCAGAGGTGATTATTAGTTTCTTTAGGAAAGTAGAGGAACACTTAGAATGCAAGCTATATTTTTTTCAAAGCCACTAAGAACATCATATCTGGTTTCAGGACCAGCATGTTTTTATCATGGAAAATAACCTTGTCTGACACAGGGCAAATGCTACAAGTGTTCAGAGTACAAAAGGAGGAATGAAGCAAAATGAGCTGGTGAAGGAAGGTAAAGCAAGCAATGGGCTAAGGACTTGACTTTGACAGACGACTACACTTTCCCTGGCTGGAATGCGTGTGTGTGTGTGTGTTTGTGTTGGGTTTAAGGCAGTGGGAAAGACATACAAAGCAAGATATGGAGGCAAAGCTCCATTTGCTACAGGAAAAAAAAGAAAATCAATTTGCCTTGAGAAAATGCACATATTTGAAAGGATTGTAGGAGACAAGTCTGAAAAAATAAGGGCAGGTTTACAGAAGGCCTCGCAAGTCTGCCTACTCTCGCCCCCACTAGTACTGCTCTTTTTCTTCCCCTAGGACGATGCTCCCTGTGCTACAAAAAACAGCCAATCTCATTTCAATGTTAAAATATCTCCTTATGAACTTCTCACCTCCTGAAGTCTCACGGTTGATTACTGTGATGGAAAAGATCTAATTTGCTTGGCAGATAAACAATTCACTCTTGGAGAAGAAATTAGTCATCAGAGAACCAGAAAATGCCAAGAAACCATCTTTCCTCTGAGATCATCAGAAAGCTTAGACATTATTTCTTTAATTTTAGTTTTCTCACAACCTTAGAAATCTATCCAGACAAAGGAATATAGGGAGTGAGGGAAGGAAGGAGAATTTGAATGAAGGGAAACAAAAACAGGAATCCCATTGGGAGGCAGGAAAAAGAAAAGGAGAGAGTAAGGAACATGGCAAGTCCTCTAACTTTTTTTTATCATGGAGCCCACAGGAAGACATTTCTTTCTCCTTGCGTGTTCTAAGAAAAACAATATTTGAAGTGTTGACCTATGGTAGAAGGAAATATATAGACCGTATATCTCTATCTCTATCTCTATCTCTATCTCTCTCTATGTAGTATATCTTCCATTTTCATTACCTTGTACAACTTTTGATGTGACATTCTGTTCTTTTTTCAAAGAGAAGAGGAATTTATTTCAAATGTAAAAGCTGGAAGATGAACTGTGGCACAAGTAATGTACTGATAAAAATAACTCATAGAAAATAAAACCCAGTGTCATTCATTCCTATTACAATTGCTTAAGAAACTGAAAATGTGCAATCAGGAAGTAGACTCTGGGCTCTTCCTTTTGCACTAGAAATGACTGGGGAAGACCAAGCTAGACAGAAATGTTTTTTCCTTAGCACACTTGCTTTGTTCTCAGTATGTCTGAGCATTCAAACATCAGAGAAATCATAAAAAGACAAACACTATACTAGCATGTTGCTGAAGGTCACAGTCTTGCAAAATACAGTGGAAGATCAGGCACTCGAACTCTCTTACAAACTCTTTTATCAGAAGAAATGTAAGTGATATACTCTAAAGACAGTGATGTCCCCAGAAAAGGAATACACAAAGGTGAAATTAGCTTTGTTTTAGGGCAAAGTATTCAGGGATAATTGATTTTTGCTGTTTAATAATTCACTTGATATTTCTAGTTTAGCCTTAGGTTAAAAATACCAGTAGGTTTCCTCCCTATGTTTCCCTGAAAGAACCTCTGTATTTGCCAAAAGGGTTTTTCATGTGAGATTAGAAAATAGCATATTGATTAGAATAGGCTTTGGGGAAGGAACCCTTATCTTTAGCTCCCACATGGCTCTGTGGCCCTCTGATATATTAGTATGACAGTCCTTCCTTCAAAACATAGCTGTTTTCAAACACATGCCACATAGAGTTTTTGATGAGGAAAGTAAATTTCAGGGGCAAGAAGCAGAACATACCCATGCACTCTGCAATTCAAACTGGATATATTTCACATTTTACACTTTCTGCCATGCAGCAAGCTGGCTTATACTACAAAGATCAAACACAAGTGTGCAAACAGAACAACATGGGAAAGAACAGATGGTTTATACCATGCCTTATGAATTGTGAGCTGTTCTATTCTCTATTACTCCTTTGTGAAGTATTTAATTTTTTGTTCACAAAATTAAAATTGACAAAGAAAGAATCTTTTTTCCTACTCCCAACTCTGTGGCCATTTACTATCTAAATGTTGATGCTGCTCATTGACTGATGAAATGGAGACAGTAGAGTCACTGAAAGGAGCATGGACCATGGTGTCAAAAAAGATCTGGATTAGAGTGTCAGAACTCTAGCTTCCCACTCACCTTGCATGGGACCTTAGGTAATGCCTTTGAGTTCGCTAAGGCTGTAAAATGAGAATAGTGAGATACTCTGAAGTGAGAGTTAAATAAGGGTATAGCAGCATCTAGCAGAGGGCCCAGCACAAAGCAGTGAATATGAATTGAATCTGAATCTGAATCAGTGGGGCAGAAGAGAACACAAAATGCTTGAAAAATATTCAATAGGATCCGGGTGTGGAGGCACACATCTGTAATCCCAGCACTCTGAGAGGCTGAGGCAAGAAGATCTTTAGTTGGAGCTCAATCTGGGCCATTTAACAATTTAGCAAGACCCTGTCTCAAGATAAAAAATAAAAAATGGACTGGGTATGTAGCTAATTGCAAAAGCCCTGGGTTCAATTCTCACTCCTGCAAATCAATAAACAAATATGTCATAAATAAATCAATAGATTCATCTATCCATTAGGACTATTTAAAAATGGCTCTACTAGTTGAGGAATTTTTTGGTGCATTGCACCTATTTATCTGGAGATTAATAATGAATTCCCTTTTATCAGTCTTTCTCAATAACAGATCTTTTCTATATTCTAGGCTAAGATCTGCATATAATAAATTAGACATGAATATTATTCTTTAAATTCAGATTTCCTCCCCCCGTGTTTGCATATTTCCAATACTCCTCCCTATGGTAACAATTTTTATATCCTGCTTTCCTTCTAAGCATTCAGTAGTAACTTTTTCAAATTCCATTAATGTGGAGAGAAATGTTTAAATTGTATGAATTATCCCATTACCTTTGAAAAAATCAAAGACGAGAAATGTAAATGGAACATATGATGTCTATATTTCAAATTATCTAAATGTCTTTATTCTTCCTCAGAGCTAGAGAGGAAGCAAGTCCTCAATTTAAATCAACCATGAAAGATGAAATGATAGTGCTGAGACTTGTGTCAGCCAACAACATGCAACTGAAGTTTCCTGTCCCTCTGCTCGTTATAACTGTAGGCGGGGTTCTCACTGAGCTCACCATGAATAATCCAGATGAAGACAGCCTGTTGCAAGCAGAGTCTTGCTGGCTCAAGGTAAATTCATTATGAGTATTTCTCTACTACTTTATGTGAACAAGAAGGAACCTGGATCTTGAAGACATACCCAGAAATCCTCTGAGTTCTCTTGAGGTTATACTTAAAAATACAAACTCTTAATCATATTCTTCTGTTTGCTTGCAAAGAATGAAACAACAATAATTATAACTAAAACCAGATTAAATTTTAACACAATAGCCGGAACCATTTAGCATTGAAGTTGGTGAAAGTATCCATGTCTATATCACTTCTGACTCACAGATGCATGAGTCAATTTTCAAATGCCTCTATGCCTCACTTTCTGAATCTGCAAAAGATGTGATTACACTTACATAAAATAGATTCATATTATATTTTTCTAGCTATCACCAGTTTCCCCAAGACTACCTACCCTTATCCTTCCTGGGGAATTGCTATGTGAGAGAACAGTTTTCTTTTGCCTAAGCTTATCCTGACTTTCTGATCCTGAAATCAGGAGTTGTGATTTATTTAACCAAATATCCCAGGATGACAAATTTCCTCATATGAAATGAATAGCATCAATATTTTACATAATAGAACATAATAAATTGTTTTTCATTATTTAATCTGTTTTGAGAATAATTAGAAATGACAAGCAATGCTGTCTACTTGACAAGGTGTGTAACTCATGAGAGGAATAATTGAATATTTGCTAACCACTGACTTCCTCTGTGAAATCTAAGTTTTAAAGCTATTTCAAACAAAATCATTTCCTAATCATCAAGCCCAATGACCATTTTCTTCCTTCTTTTATGCTTCAGGTTGACTTACTCAGTTGTATTTGTTATCAGAGCCCTTCCTGTTCCCTGGAAAATTTTATCTTACCAGTTGGGAGTCCCCATCAATTAGAACTCATTATTTTCAACCTCTGTCTCCACTGCTGTCTTCCCATCTGCTCACATTTATGTTTTCAACTTTCCCATCTTAGTAGAAAAAGATAAGAATAGAAAGGCCCCTCTAACTTCATTCTGCTCATGAAATAAAGATCAAACTGTTTCTCTCCTCTCACTCAAATAAACCTCTTAAAAGAGTGAAAAGCACAATGACCCAGAGGTCAAGAGTTGAGAGGATCTGAGTTTAAATCTGAGCTTTATGTTTCTGCACTGTAATGTAGTAGATAAGCATATAAAGTGTTGTCGAGTATGTATTGCAATTTGTTCATCTGTAAAATGGTAATAATATACCTACTTACTAAGGTTCCTGTAAGGAGATTATGTATGCCAAATATTTAGACACACAAACTCCTCAATAAACATTAGCTATCATCATTATTATTGTAACCCCATCTTCATTTCTTTCTGGCTGCTTTTTTCCCTTAACATAGTGAACCCTCTCTTTTCTTATCTTGTTCTCCCCAGTTTACCAGTTCTAACCTCTAAATCCAACTCTTTTCAGTTATCTGAGACTTCAGCGTTTGGCTTCCTAGTTCATTATCTTCTTTCTTGAATCCGACTCTTCTTTTGGCCTCCTAGCTTTCTACATCTTTTTCTGTCTCTTGACTAGCACTCTTTTCTTCTTTGTGGAGAGAGGGGTTTAGTGAAGCTGATTCTCTGTTCTCTTTCTCAGTGGACAGAAACCCATAGAATTGAATCCAAGCATGGATGGTGAATTAGGCAGCATGAAGTTTGAAACACAGAATTCTCACCAACAGAACCAGCTTTTGTTTGCTGGTCAACTATGCTGTAAAATAAAGGGATAAACTTAGTCTTAGGCCAAATTAGACACTATAAAAGAAGATTTAAATTTGATAGTACATTGGTCATTTGAGATGCCTCTAAATGTTAGCTTTTTACAGTGTTTTATTAAGGTTATTTTTACTATATTAATTAATAACATAATTGCTGCAAAGTGAATATACGGCTTATTTCCTGAGTCTATGCCATGATCTGCTGTTTCTCTTCCACTACAAATTCCCCCATATTTGCCCATACATTTCTGTTGTTTTCCAGAGTTCTCTCTATAATTTTATTTTTCTCTGTATCTTATTGCAACCTTGATTATTTTCTCTCTAAAATGCTTTGAAATCTTCACATCTGAGAAAGTTTGGAGATGAAATCCAACATGCCTCCAAAGCAGACGAGGTTCTTAATTATTCTGGGTGGTCTCTTTGTTTCACTCTGTAGGAAATGGTGCCAGACGCATCTTTTTCAGGTGACCAAAATAACTATCCAGTCTTTGTTTAAGAATGTCTTATAATGCTTTTGGTTAATATTGAGTGTTATACAATGAACTACTATGGTCTCCTCTCCCCACTATGATCTCCTCTCCCCCACAGTTTATCTTGTGAAACAACTAGTAAGGGGCCAGTCATCTCCCTTCTGCAATCTTTTTAGAGAGCAGGAACTATGTCCTCTTTATCTTTGAAGTCCAATGTCTTTCATGAGGTAGGCATTCAGTAAATGTTTGATGTTCTAAACCGAACCAGGAAAACAATAAAGATTATTGAAAAAAATTGTTTTAAAAACTGGCTTCTGTTGTTACAAAGGCTAGTGATCCACTGAGCTCATGAGGATCAGGAGCCAATAAAACCACATGAGCTATTTCCTCTTCCTCTTTCTTCACAGCAGCTTGCCAGAGCAAAGCAACCTCCTTCCTTCCTGTTGCTGCTCCCCCTCTCCCTTTGAACATGCACTCTGCACACTGGGATTCCAGAAATGGACTTGCAATGTTGGAGTAAGGGAAAAAGACAGTGCCTATGTTTTCAATTCTATAACCTCATTTATACTTTCCAGTGAAACAGATTAAATACATTCCCATTTAATAAATGAATAGATCTAAAGCTTACAAAAGTCAAGAGAATTCCTTAAAATTATTCTGACAGTGGATGAAAAATGATTTGAAATCAGATGTCTGGGATTATATCTATAATCAGTTGAAATTACCACTGTCATAGATTTTTACAGCATCACTCTACAAGTCCATTTGTAACTATAACAGCAATTATATTTTAGTTTTGCAAATGTAAAGGTACTTTTGTGTATGCTACCTACTTTCAATATAGGAATAATAACTAGAATTTTAAGCCACCAACCTAGAAAGCAATTTTTCTAGTAAATAGAAGTGCTTATCAAATGTATTCATTCTATATCTCAGTAATTGCCCTATAATTTTCCTAAAATTTTGGGTGAGTTTGTTTAATTAAGATAAAAGTATTTATCTAAACCTCACAGCATCAATTTGATCCTCAATGTAGGCAATCTTGGTGACTGGATATTTTCCAACTTAGAGTATCCACTTTATAATAATCCAGTAGATGTCTCCAGGAAACTATAACCCTCCCTCACCTTAAGGGTAGAGAAATGTCTTAGCTCCCTAGTGATCTCCCAAGCACATAATACCTATTCAATAAATGTGGAATAAATGGATTTTAATCATCTACAGAGATCCACTCTCCACAATTCTAATAGTCAAATACCTAAGCAACTTCAACCTTAGGGTTTTAACATTGCCTGTAATTCTGGAGCCCAAATGTAATATAATTATAATTTAATACAGAAAGACTCAAAGAAATTCAATGAAAAACTTGGAGGCATTAGGTTAGAACACCAGTAAAGGTTTAATCTCTAATAAAGATCATGACACAAATATACTTAAGCCAAGCTCTGTGTGCAAAACAGGTAACTTATCTGAAGCCACAGGTAACTGTGAGAAGCGATCTATTGATAAAGAAAAGTGGAAGAGAAGACAAATACTTCAGCAATTGGTATGTTCTAAGATTATGATGCATTTTCTGCCTGAGAAGAATTAGGTAGTTTTAGTTGCTATGTCATTCACTTGTTTTGAGGGAAATGTAGCATTTTCATGAGTTGTGTTAAGTCCTATTGTTCTCTGTAAAAGTTAGTAGTAAAGAGAATGTGTGATGGTTTATATCTAGATGCCCACCTAAAGCTTCATGAGATTATAAGTAGGATCTTTGGGAGGTGATTGGATTAGAGGGGCACTATAGCTGACCTCGTATTGGGAGGCCTGGTTGGAAGAGGTAGGTCACTGTGGTCATGACCTAGAAGTTTGTATCTCTCTTCCTGGCTCCTCCCTTTTTTGGTTGCCACAATATGAGCAGCTTTTCCTTTGCTCTGCCTCTCTGTCTTGCCATCTTGTCTTGGAGTCAGCGACTGTGGATTAAAACATGAGCCAAAATGTAAAAGATAGATAATAGTAAGCAGAAAGATAGATCTTTGAAATAGGGAAAGAGATCAAGAAATTAAAGGAGAGGAAGGAAATGGGATGAAAAAATTAATAAAAGTTATGTACATGTACCATATTTTCATGACAAATGTAATAATTATATCCACAAACAGGCACTAATACAACTAAAAATAAAAAAAATAAAGCTTTCCTCCCTTAAATTGCAGGTGTCAGGTATTTTTTCTCAGGGATGAAAATGTGATTAAGACATGAGGCTTGAGCATTAACCAAGATGGGAAATTCAAATTCAATGAAAATCAATACAGACATATTTCTTTTTAATAGGAAGGATTTCTCCAAGGAACAATAGGAAATAATGTCTTGTTGCTCAACAGGAAGCTTGGGGAAGACTGTGGTTCCTTTGGATGAGAAACGGTGCCTAAGGGCAAGGAGAGCTGATTTGGCAAAATCCTGTCCGTATTCTACCACTGTAAGCTCATGGCGCTTCTCAGGTTTATCATTTTCATCAAAGGCCACCTGATCTTTCCTCCTACCTCAGCAGAGAAACTGCTTCCCATTTGTCATGAGTCCAGGCCTTCTTTCCAAGCCATCTCAGTCAAGCAGTGAAGCTTAATTCACAAGGATCACTTGTTTATTGTGCAAACAAGGTCAAGTTATTTGTCCAAACAAGCCTAGCTGGACTATTAAACTCTGCTAAACCCTCTGTGGGAGTTCCTGGGAGTTAATACAATATGTCTATATCCATTTTTCTTTGACTCTTTGAGTATGTTTTTATAAGCAGTCTTGCCAATAATGTAGCCCAGTCTGAGCCTGTCTAATATATTCATAGCCAAGTTATAAAATATTTTCTTGCAGTTGCCCTTGAAGTGTCTGTTTACTTAAGGCTTAATTAATCCTCCCAAATGTATATTCAGGGTTGGCCAAGGAATAATTTTTTTTTTTTTTTCAGCACTGGGGATT
This sequence comes from Dasyprocta punctata, assembly GCA_004363535.1. NCBI lineage: Eukaryota > Metazoa > Chordata > Mammalia > Rodentia > Dasyproctidae > Dasyprocta > Dasyprocta punctata. The sequence continues at coordinate 30,861 of RJWM01000566.1, forward strand.
GAACTCACAACCTCGCACTTGTCTAACAAACACTTAAGTCACTGAGCCAAACTCCCAGCCCTGGTTTTTTGAGGCAGGGTCACACTGTGTAGCTCAGGCCGGCCTTGCGCTCGCGTTGTAGCCCAAGCTGGCCTCGAACTCACAACGCTCCTCCTACCTCAGCCTCTCGAGTGCTGGGATTAAAGGCGTGTGCCACCATGCCTGGTTCAAGGAATAAATATGGAGATTACCAGGACTGAGTTATATCAACTCATTGCCATTCATTTATTAATTCTTAAAACTCACTGTTGGGCACTTACTAACAAATACTGTATTTCAGGCACTGTGCTAGATACTGGAGATATGGAAATGATAGGTGGAGTCCGTGCCTTTGACCTATGTACAGCCCAGTGGGGAACTCCATGATGTAGTGAGAATCACAGACTTAGAGTCTGGTCTGTATTCTAATCCTGACCTTACCTCTCTTTAACTTTCTACTCACGTACAAGTCCCTTCTAAGCCTCATTTCCCACATCTGTTAAATAACAATAGTAATCCTATTTCACAGGTATAAGAATTAATGTTCCAGGCACACTACCTAGAACATGATAAGCACTGTATAGATGACCTTGGTTATCACTGTCATCATCATCCTGAGGATAGCAAGTAAATTAGCATTGCAATATTATATGCAACATATTAAGATGAGGGGAGGAGTGCAATCTGGGATGGTGATATGGAAGAAGACATAAGAGGAAGAGAATTGATATCAAGCCATACCTTGAGGGATAAGTAACAGGAAGTCAGGAAAGGAAAGGGCACTTGAGAAAGACGGAATCATTGCATGTACAAAAACTCAGGGTTAAAAAAAACAAACACTTTAGGAAATTGCAAGTAGTTCAGTATGTCAGGATCTTGAAATATATATAGGGAAGTGGTGGAGAGCTAGCAAGGAAGGGAAGGGCAGTGCCGTCATCTTTGAAGTGAAAGTCACAGGGCTCTGTACTTCCACAGGGATAGTCTCTTGCAGTTTTCTCTCTATACCACCATCCTCTCTATATGAGTAACCACATGGTCTCTTGGCCCTTAGGGATCATTTCTTATCAGCTTTGGGTTTTAGATATGTTATCTGTTTCAATTTTCCATTTCCTCTCATACCTCCCACTGTAGGTGTCCTAAGAGAGGAGCGGGGCTCTGAAATATACTGTAATCTTCAGAAATTGCACTGAGAAATGTGACCTTCCTTCCACTCCAGAGAGTACTCTTGTCAAGTAGAAGGAGGTCTTTATGTCTTGGGAGAGCTAGAAGGAAAGGAAAGGAATCACTACTGTAGAATCTATTTTTATAACTAATGTTTCTTTTTCTCAGTAATGGCTTTAACCTAGTGACAGTGTGAAAGGAGAAGTTTTAAACTTGTGGCTGTGTCCAGCTGGCAGCTTCAGTTAAACCAAATTTGGTAAATATGATAATGAAGTGCATACTTTCCATTATCAGCTGGAAACCCAGGAATCTAGAGTACATGCTCTTTCTGATACATCATGATGTCCTTTGAGTGTTAAGCATGACCAGTTTGGTTCAGAGACAGCTAGGAAGGGAAGTGCAATCCACGGCCAATCATCCCATCACACAGCTTGTTGACTTACCACAAATAAGTCAGACACAGTGGAGGTCTTCATGAAATCAATGGGAGGAATATTGATTTGGCCTTGCAGAACGTAAAGAAGTGCAATATGAACAGGAAATTCTTGGTAAACTCTGTTGACGTCTGAAGGGGTCAAAGGTTGGGCAGCTGTTCAAATTAGTTCTGGTCGTACAGGGAGAAACCATGACTTCCAGTAGTGTAAGTACAGTGGTCTCAAAGGAGCTTGGGCAGGAGGTCCAGTCTGTCTTTGTAGTCTATGAAGAACCAAAGTCAAGAGCTGAAGTTGAAGAGGTTTACATAAGGGCTGTGTCTTGGTTACTTTTTTCTCGTTGCTGAGACAAAACAACCGATGCCCAAAATTTGGGAAGGGAAGGCTTATTTCTTAGAGTTCTTGGAGGTTTCAGTTCATACTCAACTGGTTTCAAGGCAGCATGGTGTAGCAGGGGGTGTGGCAGCCATTCATGGTGGCCACAAAACAGCAAGGCATGAACCAGCAAGAGAGGGAAGACACACCTTCTTCCCATCCTTACGCTACATGTCAGCTCCACCCCTGGGTGAGTACAGCACTCATACCATCAATCCCAGCTCCAGACAACAAACCAATCATGAATGCCAGACTCAGCCCTGTCCATGATTACATTAGGCTTAAGTGGAGGGGCCATCTGACCACACTATAACATTCCACTCATAACTCCCCAAAGACTCATGTACATCCTTAATACAAAAGACATTTAGTTCATCTCTAAGAGTTTCCCAAGTCTTAACAGTTTCAGCATTGCTGAAAAGTCCAAGTCCCAAGTCTCTTACAAGGTCTATGGCAAACTCTTAACTGTAACCCCCAATACAAATGAAAGCAAGTTAAACACTTCCAACATGTAAAGACACAAGATAAACATTATCATTCCAAAAGTTACACACAGGAGAATACAAAGCATTGGAAGCATAGCAAGTCCAAACTCCAGCAGGGCAAACATTAAGTCCTGGAATTCCAAGCTCAGCATCTGAAGCAGTCTGGTTGCAAGCACCAAAAGACTTGAGCAATTCTACCCCTGTGGCACTTCCAGGGGCTCTGTTTCCAATAGCTTCTCTCTTAAGCCCACTCTCCTCAGTTTTTGCAGCTTTCCTTGGATGATCCACATTCCTAGCTTCTTTAAACTTCTGGGTTCTCCACTGCACTTTTGGCTTCACCCTTACATCTTTACATATTGCCCTCTCAGAGGCATACTTCTTGGCCTCTAAGGCCTTTTGAAATTGGAGTGGAAGCTACCTTAACCTCAGAACTTGTGCATTTTCCTTGCACTTAAAGCCAGCACTGCATGGATGCTGCCAATGTCCACTGCCAGCTGGAGCAGTAGCCAGGCTTTCCTCTCTCTTGGCTATAGAGATTGAGTGCTGGATCACTGAGCTCTCTGAACCTGATTACGAGGAAAAGCTTCTCTATGCCACTGCCATTCTGGAATCTGGTGCAGCCACCACCATTCTGAAATCTCCTGTGACCTCCATCACCACTCTGGAGCACAGCACTCTGCGGCTTTCTCCTCCAAGCAAAGTCTTTCACTTTTGCCATTTTGAGGCTGCAAAAGGTAGAGGTCTACTGCTTCCTGGGATGGCTCAAGGCCATCTTTTTTATTATTTTGTTCCATTTCAGCAATCAAGGTCTCTGCTCTATCTTTATAGTTCACAGCTTCCTGGCCAAACTCACAAAGTTTTAAATCATCCTGCTGGGCTCTTTGCTTTTGATTCACAACATAAATGTGGCTAAAAGCCCCCAGTGATAGCCATGCCAACATTTGACTGCCTTGAAATTTCCTTTGCCAGATTAATCAGTCCTCCACCGCTGATCTCAGTCTCAGGCAAAGTCTCTGGACAGGAGCCAAACGCAGACAAACTTTCTGCCAAGCCATAACACACATCATGTGGAGTCCAACAACCAATGCAGTCCTTCTTCCAAGCACAAACCTCCCAAGCCTGGTCTTTACCAGCAGGTTTTTTATCAGCCATCTGGTCTTCTGAGCTCTGACCAGAATCTCCCCGACAGAACAGCATAAGCTGTTCTAGCACCACTCTTTCAGGTGACATCTCTGAACCTTTCCAAACTCTACCCACAGGCCATTTCCAAAGGCTCTTGAACCACATGGTCAGGAATAGTCACCACAATGACGCCACTCCACTGGTACCAAATTCTGTCTTGCTTACCTTTTCGTTGTTGCTGAGACAAAACACCTGACACCCAAAATTAGGGAAAGGAAGGCTTATTTCTTACAGTTCTTGGAGGTTTCAGTCCATACTCAACTGGCTCCAAGGCAGCATGGTGTGGTGGTGGGGGGCAGCCATTCATGGTGGCCACAAAACAGCAAGGCACAAACGAGCAAGAGAAGGAAGACACATCTTCTTCCCACTCTTACACTGTATGTCGGCTCCACCCCCAAGCGGGTGCAGCACTCACACCATCAATCCCAGTGCCAGACAACAAACCAGTCATAAATGCCAGACTCAGCCCTGTCCATGATTACATGAGGCTTAAGTGGGGTCCATCTGACCACACTATAACAGGCTGTTTAGTTTTGGTTTTGCTAGATATGGGATTATGTATCTTGTCATATTGGTATTGGAGAAGGGGTGGAAAGAACATAGAGAGAAATTAGTGGTATTTAAAGTCATAAGATTTGAATAGATTAGTAGAATGAACCTGTATTAGAGTAAACATTCACTTTAAGATCCAAATATTATTTGGCTCTGTTACTTTTAAACACAAAGGTTTCATTTTAGACAAAAACCTGACATGCTAAAAATTGTGTGTGTATATATATATATATATATATGTATTTCATTTTACCAAGGGATGAAGTGGTGAAGTGACTTTAAATTCAGTCACTGTGAGTTACTTGGAGGAGATAAACATCCATGGTTACATGTAATGCAAACCAGGACCTTCCCTACACACTCACAAGGAGAACTGGCCCCAGCAGAGGAAGCCTACATAGAACAACTGCACTTCAAACCAATGCTCCCCTGGCTTGTTATAGGGATGTAGGATTAGCCACATCTCCTTTGTAAAGAATACAGTATTGCTTCCTTGTACCTCCCTCACAGTACATCTGAGATTAAAAATGTAACATTTTAGCATGCTTTGAGATCTTTGAAAGTTACCTGTGTAAGTGCAGGGTAAATACATGATATCATTATCACTATTAAACATTATACTTGGAAAGTAGAATTGATCGTTTGATATTAATTTCTGGCCACTGTCCTCCCTGATTTCTTTTCATGTGGATAGATGTTAAGCTAATCTAGCCATCTAGTCTAGTGTACCTTGAGTGTCCTGGCCTTTGATTCTGCATGTGGTATGCCCTTGAGTGCTCTTCTTCTTTCCCTTCTTCGTTTCTCTAAATCCAACCCTAGTCTTGGGGGGTAACCCTAGCTTCCCCTTCTATGTGAGTGACTTTGTCTTCTTCTTATTCAGCACACACCATCAACAAACATCTACTGAGACTGTCCATATAGGGGCTGGGGATACAACCTTGGAAATATACATTATCACTGTTTTTAAGAAGCACATGGCCTATTTCAGTAGTTTTCAAATTTTCTTGATATTAATATAGTAAGAGGTATATTTGACAACCCAACTCATTGCCCATGTATATTTGTATTTTTTAAGTAATGCATACGTAGAAATGCCATAATACTTCTTACAGATGCTGCCTTCTGACATCTTCCACTTCATTTTAAATGATACTGATATGACTCACTACTATGGTTTTATAGCTACCTAATTCATGTTGGCTTATAGTTTAAAAACACTAGTCTTGCTTAGGCACAGAGAAACAGTCACATAAATAAGTAATCACCCTACTGTGTTAGAAGCAAATACTGTGCATCTTTTTGTTATCTACCATTGTGTCCTTGGGACTCATGTTACCTAGTTAATGAAAGGCTCCCTGGTGGTAGGAACCATGACGTGTGTCTCTTTACACTCATTCTCCATCTCTCATCCCTGATATGTTATGCTTCACAGAGAATGTGATAATTATACTATTGTTGATAACAATACATTGGTGATGATTTTACTAGGTCTGGTCTTCTGGAAAGCAGATCTAAGGGAGGATTAGGTGTATAAGAGAGATAATAAGGTCAAAGCCCATGAAGGATAAAAGAGAAGGTGGAAAGAGCATGCAGACCATGATGCAGACTTGACAATTATGAAAGGTCACGAAAAGGAAAGAAAAAGAAGTTAAGCAGAGGCTTGCCCTGCAACACAGTTCTAAGGAAATTTTGGCCAAATGGATATGATGTGCTCAAGTCGAAGTCATCTATTGGAAGAGTCTTGTGTCCCATAGGAATGCACCTGCCTTAATATTTGCTCTGTGGCTTGTCACTGCTGGGAGCAGCCTATAGAAAGTGTGACCTTAGCATGAACATGATGGGGGACACAGGTGGGCAGCAGCTGGGCTGTCAGGCAATCATGTTCCCTGCAAAGATGGTAGAGGTGGCCCAAGGTCACCACAGACACAATAGTAGGGCTGTTGTGGCTAGGTTTTCCCCTACAACTAGATTCAAGTGGTAAATACATTCATATTCTAGATATGCCTGTATCATTTTCCTGCTTTATCCTATTATGGATTTTTCTCTAGGTAGCTCTTTTAGGTAGTAAGTATTAGGTCTTCTCTCGAAGCTATTAATTACTCTGCCCTCTAGCTGTCCTGCTATAGGAGAGTTCTTTGAATACCAGTATCCCTGTCAGTAATAGGGGTGAGTTAGGGGAAGGGGATAGTGCTCAAGAGAATAGGTAAAAGAAAAGGGCAGCCCTTGAGAAAAGCTGTTGACCCCGGTGAGTCCCACATAAAGAGGATTATAGTTTGGTTCTTGAATATCCCCCAGAGCCCATATGTTAAATGCAAGAGGTATTGGGAGGTGATATAAACTTTAAGAGGTGCAGCCTAATGAGAGGCTTTTCAGTCATCCAGGGTGTGCCCTGTGCCCTTGAAGGTGATATTGGCACTTCAGGCCACCTCTCCCCTCTGCCTTTTCTTCCTGGCTATAAAGCAAGAAATTTTACTTTGGCACACATTCCACCATGATGTGCTGCCTCCCCACACAACCAAAGGGGTCACTTGATCATGGACTGGAATCTCCAAACATGTGAGCCAAAATGATGCCTTTATTTCTTTTCTTTTCTTTCTTTCTTTCTTTCTTTCTTTCTTTCTTTCTTTCTTTCTTTCTTTCTTTCTTTTTTTTTTTTTTTTTTTGTACTGGGAATCAAACTCACAACCTCTCACCTGCCAGGTAGGTGCTTACTCCACTGAGCTAAATCCTTGGCCCTATTTTTTGAGACAGGGTCTCACTATGCATTTCAGGCTGGCCTTGAACTCACTTTGTAGTCCAGGCTGACCTCGAATTTGCAACAATCCTCCTGCCTCAGCCTCCCGAGTGCTGGGATTACAGGCATGCACCACCGTGCCTAGTGACATTTTCAGCTGTATAAGTTGATTATCTCAGGCATTCATTACAGTAATGGAAAACTGATTAACACAAGGTTAGATCTTTACAGCCCCACACCCAGACACTTAAAATGAATTATTCTGTTACTGATCTAGTTCTCTTCCTCTCTTGCTCTTCTACTTTTGCAACCCCTGAAATCCACAGGGAAGGTTTTGAACTGAGAGTAAACTGCTTCTCACTTTTTAGTTCAAATTCTGCCAATAGTGGAAAAAAAACTTTCTTGTATTTTGTAGAGACTGCGAAGTGACTGGGGGAACTGGAATAATCTCTAGTCCTCCTATGCACTTTGTCTAATGTCTTAGGACAAGGCTGCCCACTTCAGGTACTGCCTGAACATGATCTGATGATGGTTCAGGGAGAGAAAATGATCCCCCCATCAGCCCACCTGTAATAAGACTTCTTAATGATGTGAGCTTAGATGTGGCATAGCTTATTCATAACTGTCAGAGCAGACTAGCAAGATCAACATCAGAGACCACTTTTTTCAGGCAAAAGAGCCCCTTTGCCTTGTGTGACTGGATAGTAGCACACAGCTTTTCTTGTCTCAAGCTTAGCTCTCATGACGTTATTTCTCACTAGTAACTGTAATAATGACTTATCTCAGTGATCATTCAGCAGTCTACCCAGCAGGAACTCAAAGCCCTGCACAAGCAGAACATCACAAACTGTCACAGCAGTCCATTAAAATATTTGAAAATAAATGTGTGTGCTTTGCTAATCTGGAGAAGGACAACTCTTGCCAATTAATACTGACTCATCACTTACTCAACCAGTGACACTACATCGCTAGTGACAGGTAGAACTTGGGAAACTGGAGAGGTAGGGACAATGTCTCTGAGTGCATCGCATTTAGACTCAAGCAGGTTGGCAACTGCTAGACTTTGCCTTAGGTCATTTCAAAGGTTACCAAACTGAAATATAAGTCAGACACTCTTCAGCTTGATTTTGATGGAGGATTATTTCCTTTGTCTTGCTCTTTTCAAGAGTCAGAATTGAAATTGCACATGCCACATGTGTCAATGTGATATAATAGGATGGCTTTGGGGACACTGGACTTCAGAAGGATGGTTGATCTTTTGCATAAGGGTAATAATACCTGCTGCAGAGTGGAGAGGCTGTCTAATACACCTCCACCTTCCTGAGGTTAGATAATACCTTGTTTCACAGCAACACAAGAAATCTGAAAGGGCCCATTTAACTCCAAACCAGCTAAACCTCAACTTGGATTTATGAGAAATAAAATGATTCAACATTAGTGGGATAAAATTATATTCTATTCCTTGAAGTTAGTTTTCTAGTCAATAGCTAATGATGACCCCAAACAGCTCCGGTTTTCTATGAGACCTTTTCCATCCTAGCCAGGCTATATCAGGCATAAAGGTTCCTGAGCAGCTGCTTCTAGGACCTGAGCCTGCACTTCTGACCATCAAACTGTCTTTCTGGGGATTTGTTTGGGTGCTGGTTCCATGGTGTAGGGACATTCTGGCTTTGCCTAAGCTGTCAGTGAAGCTTCTGCAGTTCAGCATAGTCCCATACACTCCCTGTTCTCAGGCTCTGTAGCCTCCTTGGCAGGTGGCATGGTTTGAGCTTTTGCAGGCAGTCTGTGTGGGGTTTTCTCTCCTTTTCAATCCTCAGGAAGAAGGTGACCTTTTGGATTGGTGTCAAAACGTTCTTCTGAAAGTGCCTCACACCTCTCTACTACAATTAGAGGAAACCTCCAGCTACTACCTAGAAGGACAAAGAAAAAAAATCACTCAAGTCTACTTTGTGTCAAAGAAAAATATAAGCACTCTTGCATCTAGAGGGAGAAATAGGATGTCAGTTGGGCCTTTGGGAGTCCTATTTTACTGATATTCCAGTAATTTAGGAAATAATCCTCTGAAAAAGCAGACATCTGGAGATGTGAACTAATTTTTGGTCTTATGCCACATTACACAGAGGCTTCAGTTTTCTGTATTGCTGTCACAGAGAACATAGACTGGGTGCCTGGGTTTTGGGGATGAATTTGCACACCCATTCCTCCTCCCATTGAAAGCATAGATTAAAGCTCAGAGAAGTTAATAAGAAAGTAACCACATGAATCTGCCCCTGGGAGTTTATCTGTGAGGTGGATAGTAGCTAAGACTACTGTTGCTTTATATTGAGGTAAGACAGCTACAATATCAGAAAACAATTCTGTGGTTTTATAATGACAGTTTAGAAGTAATACCATTTCCTCATGATGGGGGAAGGGGAAGGGCTGGCCCATGGGTGACTGTGGGTACTGGCTAAAGTTTCTTTTGAAACTTAATATTCCATGCTGTTTTTTCCTGTCTTGGGCATCAGCAACAACTTTCAGGAGGACTGTAAGGAACACTGCTGCCTTTCCTTAATACTGCCATTTGTCCAGCATTATTCATTTGTATGGTTAGGTCTTTCAATTCTCCATAGACCTTGGGGCAAGTATCATTATTTTCCTCATACTCCAGATGGATTTAAGGAAATGGAGGCACAGAGAAGTTAAATAATTTTCCAAAGAATGAAAGTCACCAAGTGGTAGAGCTACTTGGAATCAAGGCATTGTTTTTATAAAGCAGCTCATGCTATATAATTCTGTCTTTTCATAGAATTTATATCTATGAAAAAGAGAGAAACTGAGGTTGGGAGAAAATGAACAGAAACTCAGGGCTTCAGGTGACTATAGGACGAGATTCATCCCTTCCCCGCCCCCCAGTCTCAGCCAAACTGCCACATCAGTCTTCTGGATTGGAGTTTGGCACCTACTGCTTGCTCATCTATCAGGTGACAGTGACACAGTTAGTCCTTCACCAGGGAATATCCCAAGACAAGTATCAAAGTCCAGCCCTCCAGCTCTGTGTCACCCCAGTGTCAGTGGAGACCAGAGCTCAAGAAGGCACCCCATGTTTGTGGAGCTGCCTGGCCATGAGGAATTAGGCTTAGGCCCTGGCTTCTTCACTCCCCAAGAGGAAATGGGCACTGAGCATGACATCCTGGCTTGAGGGAAGGATAGTTTGCTTCCCAACTGCCATTTCAGCAGTGGAGGCTGGGATAGCAGGTGTAACGAGATTGTTCTTCAACTCATCCCACCCTTTCCTAGCAAGCAATCATAACTCATTTCTTCTGAGCATTTCACAAAAGGAAATCCTTCTGGTTTTCGCTGAGAGAAGCAAATTAAAAGCCAATATCCTTCTTTCCGGGAGACTGTAGGCATGTGGCAAGGTTCCCAGGAAACTCCCAGGTCACCTCTCCTGACAGTTGTCCATAGACCTTCAAAACAGGAGTGTCCCTGACTAAGAGCAAATTTCTTCTTTTTAAAGAACCTGAGGTGTTCATGGATAAGAACAAATTTCCTTCCTTCTGCAGATGTGGGGCTATGAAGAACAAGTGAAAATCCTCATTCATTTTACAAATGAGGAAAATTGAATCACCCCTTCACAGAGGAGCTGACCCCTTTATATGACTCCGCTAATATCTGAAGGAACTGGTAGCTGTGTTATACACAAGACCCCTTGACCCATGATTGCTATGGCTGCTTTCTGAGCAATGGAAACATCAACCATGCATCAGCTCAATCACTCAGTAATGTTCTTAGTCTGTCAACAGTGTGTGCTTTGTTTCCTAGTTTTAAGCCAATTTTAAACCTAAATGTGTGTGAATCAAGAATTAAGGTTGTTCCTGTTGGAAAGTCTTTAAAAACTGGTAAGGACACAAGGGTTCCTTGTTACCCAGACCAAGGACTGAGGAAAGGCTCCTTACAAGGGGAGGACTGTGGAATAAATGTCTCTTTTTACCGGGATTGGCACAACCTTACTGAGGGATCAGGGAATGGGCTAATAAAAGCTGAAAGCTCTAGGAGCCAAAGGGACCTCCCAAAACAAGACTGAGGACAGCTGAAGGTTTTACAGGTCAACTCTGTACTAACCCCTTTTTAAATCCCTGTCACCAACATGGGTAGGGGATAGGTTGAAGAGTATCATAGTGTGAAGGAAGCAACTTGAGAGCCTTGTGAAATGGTAGAGCCTAGATATATTGTAGGTATGAGGTAATGGAGATTTGAAAGTCTACACCAGGACTTCAGAATTACCTGGAGAGCTTGTTAGAACTGTAGTATGCTGGATCTCATCTCAGTAATCTAGAATAGCACCTAAGAATGCGCATTTCTTTTTTCCTTCCTACCCTTCTCTTCCACATTGTTCTTCTTCATTTTGTGTGTGTGCATGTGTGTGCACGTGTGCATGTGTATATTTGGTATACGGGAATGAACCCAGGACCTCGTGTGTGCTAAGCAAGTTGTCTACTATTCAGCTAAGTCCCCATTCCTTTTTCATTTTATTTTGAGGCAAGATCTTGCTAAGTTGCTCAGGCTGTCCTTGAACTTGTGATCCTCCTGATTCAGTGAGGACAGAGCCTGACTGGCAATTTGCATTCTTAGCAAGTTCATAGAAAATGCTGAAAATGTTGCTAAGGAGCTCCTTTTGAGAATCACTGGTAGACGCAAACCACAGGGATTCCCTAGCTTCTCTCTAACAGCCCAGAGTCATAGGTTCTTTGTTTTTTAATTCTGTCGTGGAGCAGATCAGCTATTATTAGGAGGGCAGGTTCTGTCTTTGAATCAGGACTGTGTTAGACTGCATAGGATTAAATTTTAACCTCGATTTACCAGCTGGGTGATAATTGTTACAAATTATTTAGTTCCTCTGTCCCCCAGATTTTTCGCTGTAACAAATACGTATGTACTAAGCACAGTTTCAATATGTTTACTTTTATGGGAAACTTCATACAATTATTGTTGATTAAATGAGGTAATCTATGCTAAATGTTAATTTGAACTATTTGGATAAGGATCTGATGGTCTTGAGACTTTTTTGTTTTTCGATACTGGAGATTGAACACAGGACCTTTGCACTGAGCTACATCTGCAGCCTATTTTTTATTTCAAGACAGGGTCTTGCTAAATTGCCTAAGCCGCGTTTGAACTTGCAGGCCTCCTACCTCAGCCTCCCAGAATGTTGGGGTCACCAGCATGCATTATCATGCCTGGATTAGGATTTGCCTAAGGTAATAAACCATCCTCTTTTTTTGTAAATCCTATGGAAATGTCTTTCAATCATCTCCTGGGCCCAGGCTCTCATTTAGGCCTCCAGCTGGACATGGGCTCTGCAGACCTTGTGACTCCAGAGAGCTGCTATTCTAGGGCCCACGGGGATGCATGAATGCAGATGTGAAAACAGAAGTGGCATAGGGAGGAGGAGCGCAGGAAAGCAGAGATGTGCATGTGCTTGGTTAAGCAGGGAGCCCTGTATGAGACCTGACTGGCCGCTCAAGAGAATGCAGACTGTTTGCAAGCTCACCAGACCAAGAGAGGAAAGGGAGGAAGCTGAGAGAATGCCCCCAAGCCCCAGAGCTGTGCCTGCACATTCCAGAATGATTGACACTTGCTGGTGGCTTTTGTTTTTCTACCAGCCCTGGATAGGGGCTAGTCTTCTGGTTTTTCTGACCTTGACACTTTCAAACAGTCTTTTCACAGACCAGGACAGAAGGCTGTGGGTAAATTTAGGCTGAATGTCAGTAATAATTATTTTTGATGATTAAACCTTCAGAACTTTCTGGCTGTAAGTACAATATTCTGAGTTACAGGAATCATTCCATTCTTGGCTTTCTCTTACCTCCCAGCACTTATGGTGGCTACTCATCCCCTGTCCCCTCACCCTGGTCTGGTTTTGGATCAGCTAATAGTGTTCAACCTTTGGAATGTTACGTCCTCCAGATGATTCTTCCATTCTCTCTCCAATCCCATCCTTCACCAGGGGGTCTCATAGTTGACATGGGTCTCATAGTGCTGATACTCCTGCTGTTTCGTGATGGCTTGCTTAGCTATCTGCCTCCTCCCTTATAGAAGAAGTTATTAGCTTCCTATTCACCTTTTATATCCCAGTGCCAAGCATGCTGCCAGGTTTATAATAGACAATCCCTAAATCTTTCCTGATTGGTGTTTCGTGTATGCCCACCCTGTGTTGAATGCTATGGGCCTCTACATGTAGAAAACCTGACTTCTGCACCCAAAAAGAACCATAAAAGGCAGGAAATGCTCTCTGAGTCCTTCAGTTTAGTTAGTGCTGAGCCCTGGGGTGAGAATATATTTGAGGTACTTCAGTTTACAGCAAGTTGACTAAGTGAGCAAAGAAGCAGTACCTGCCTAGTGAATGAACCAGTCCAGAGTGGATGAATGAGTAAGAGATGTGCATGAGCAGAGACCAAAACATTAGTTTACACAGAAGCCTTCTGTGTCCAGTTTTATGCTTTTCTAGTATAAGGTTGGAGGGTACAATACCTTTCCTCACCTATCATGAGGGTCAAAGAAAACACTCCTTTAATAATTGTGGATTAACAAGAGGAAACCATAATCTGTGTTTTGAAACAAAATTTTATATAAAACAAGAGCCTGCAGAAATAAAGACCCAAAGACCCAAAGCAAATTGTCCATTTTATGCCTAGATTTAATAAAGAATGGACAGTCATGTAGGCATGTATTTAGATAACAAGGTTATGACCTAATAATAGACTGAGAAGGGAAACCAGCAAGGCCTGTCGGTTCAGATTCTTCTTAACCTGTTCCTGTGGCATTTCTTCCTCCCAGGCATATTCTACCTTTGTGGAATGAGGATCCTACAGTCTGTTATTAAACAAGGCAAGTGAGAAAATTCATTTATTTTCAGCTCTTACATAGAAAGGTAAGGGAAAGTGAGTAAATACTTCTAAGTTTTACGGATGGCTTTGGTGGAAAGGAGTTCTAGTTTCTATGATTTGCTTTGTGGAAAAGGAATTTTAATTTTCATGGCTTGCTTTGGGAGGTAAAGGTGAACAGGAGAATGAAAGGCAGAAAGAGGTCAGAGAAAATTTTCTTCGGAGACTTTTACAAGGCCTTTCAGGTCAAAGTACTCAGAATGTCAACGTGCCATACTTCCGGGTATCATTTTCTGAGCCCTTACACAAGATACCTAGTTCCTCTCACAGTAACAATTTTGATGAGATTAAACAAGTGTTCTGGGAGACCAGCTATTCAGAGAGTATTTACCATGCTCATGAAGGGGGCAGGGATGTCACAACTGGCTAAGCAAAGCATTTAGCGTTCGGCACTGCCTAGAGCTGGGATCTATTCTGGTCTGAATTTGAGCTTTAGAGATTTGGGTTAGATCCCTCAGGCAGAAAAACTCTGTACCCACTCTCAGGCCTCATAATTGGAGACTGCTGCTTCTACTCCTGTCTGCTGGCCCCAAAATGTATACCCTTGGATATAAAGGAAATAAGGAGAAATAACTATTTAAGGAGATACGGAAACATTTCTTTGCAATTGAACAAATGCCTCAAATAGTATATCCTTATAGATCAGTAGGATTTTTTTTTTTCTTGTAGTAGATAGGCAATGAAGATAATGTTCAGAGTATGGAAGGCAGAATAATTTGCCCAATGCAGAGGACTCTGTGATTTTAGTGCTTCCCTGGTGGACTGATCAGTGGTTGTTCGTAATGCAAATTGTTTTGTATTCTCCTTTCGCTGCTTTTATGTGTGTGTGTAATCTTTTAAAAATGAATGTATGTTCCCAGATATTAGGGGACATATTTGGTGCTTCTTTTGTGTCTTAGCATAGCTATAGAAATTTATGGTAAAAAAAAGGGAATTAATACTTGGTGAAATGATACAAAATTGATGATATTGAACACAAAGACCCAAGCCCAGTTATTTCCCCTGAATTTAGTCTCCTAATTTTATAGGTTTACAAACTTCTAAGTGAAGGCCTGTATAAAATCTCTAGAACATGGAAATGGACTGCAAGAAAAAAAAATAAGTTGCAAACTATTATGGACACTTACAAAATTTTCTTTAGGCCACCAGAAAGTTGTGGTGACCCCATCAAGGGAATTCTCCTTTCCCTCTTTCCCCAAAAGTCCATGAAATTAAGCAGGATCAT
This sequence comes from Dasyprocta punctata, assembly GCA_004363535.1. Classification (NCBI taxonomy): domain Eukaryota; kingdom Metazoa; phylum Chordata; class Mammalia; order Rodentia; family Dasyproctidae; genus Dasyprocta; species Dasyprocta punctata. Next base: position 45,950 of record RJWM01000566.1, read on the forward strand.
AGCTATTTCACTATTTTGGAGTGAAATTTGGTCCTTCATTGAGTAATAGAGGGCAGATTCAATAAGGTAGCACAGTATCATCCCTGAGATCAGTTCTTTCTTGTTTCTTTTTTAAACAAGCACTAGAATTAGCTTCGTTTTTCTCTAACTCTTGTAGATGAGAGATCTACCACAGTGAAGTGGATGACCTTCATCCAGTAAATTCTAAAAGGAGACAGAAAAGAATTTTGATGCTGGGGCGGGGTGACCGGCTGGGTACTGCCACTGTGAGTGAGACGCAGCAAAGCAGAAGTCTACGGAGGCTGATTTCACTTCAGCATGCGAAACAACTTTCTGCAAATTCCGGTCATCTACCATATCTACTTTTGGGGATAGTAAGTTTCCTCACATTGAAGGCATTTTCAAACTATTTAGTTTTTAAATAGGTAATCACCTGCTTATGGATGATATTCAAAAGGAACAAAATGATATGAAAAGTTTGTCTCCTGACTCCTTTGTTGTGGATATTGTTTTATTCTTCTATGAGATAACCTTTGTTATCTGGTGCTTGTTCAAAAGGCAGACAACTCTTTGTAAGGAAGGTTGTAAATGGTCTTTGCCTTCTGGCACTGGACAAGATAATGTAGAGGATCTTCCAACTACTATACCTCTGATATAGGGGAATGCTCTCAGACCTACAAATGATACAGGGGAATGAAACACCCAACCAACTATATGTCGGGTGCGAGTTCGTGTTCTCTAAAATTGAAGAATGAATTTTAGAAACAACGGAGGGTAAGAGCAGAATGTATTTATTGAGAGAAAGAAAGCTTCTGTCTGAGGGACAGAAGGGGTCCCGAGTGGGTTGCCAAAGACTGTCATTTCTAGGGACTTTTATAGAGTAAAACCATAAGGTTAGACGGGTCCAAGGTGGGGAAAATGGGAACCTGCAAGGTGGGCATAAGGTGGGACATAACTGTGGTTAACCAATAGGACTAATTGCTCAGGTAAAAATGATTAAGCCAAGGACAAATGGGGAGGTGAGTCACATAGTAAGCAGGGGGATGCTTAACAGCAGTGATTCTTCCTGTAGGGGGTTGGGATGCTGACTCTTGACTTCCTCAGGGTGATAGAGATGTATTTGGACTGTTGACCCTTAGGATGCAGTTGTATTTGTTCTGCCTTTTGTCTTGAGATCTGGCCCACAGCAGGAGGTGCCTGTCTCCTCAGAGGTCACAAGGTATCTGAACTTCTGCACTGGCTCCTTTGAGGACCTAGCCCTGTCTAACTGCCTATAATATTTCTAACTAACTCAGCTGCCTGTAACACCTCCTCCTTTCAATGTGAGGTCATTGTTCTTAAGTGCCCTCCCCCCAAATGATAAAAAACCCACTTTTGCGGGGCTAGAATTGGGCTGAAAGCTTGTGACAGTGGAAATGATGAGCAGGCTCTGAGCAGCACTAATGGCAACAGAAAAGTTGTCCTATGTCACAGGACAAATATCTGAGGGAAATAGTATGTAGATCTCATGCAAGGCTTGGGGAAACCCTGTTGCCCAAGTACTTCTCCCTCTATTTGAAGTTGAAGAGTAGAACTGTAGGGTGACTGAGAACTGGTGACAGTAGTCAGCGAAGGGGTTTGAGGTGAGGGATAGAGTGAAATGTAATCGTGAAGGTGTCCTCAGAGCCTGGTAGGAAGTCCTAACAGTGTCCTTTTTTTTGCTCGCTGCAAAGTGCCAAGTGTTCTTTTTGGTCTTCATTCCTGGCCATTTCTGGCCTTTTCCAGACTTCTCAAATGCTTCTAAGGTATACTGTCAGACTTTATCCCTTCATGCACAGAACTACACATAACTGCATAAGTAAAGTCATGCTTTATGAATCTCGGCAGTTTTAAAGTATTTTTGTTTCTGGTACTGGGGATTGAACTCAGGACCTTGCACTTGCCAGGCAGGTGCTTATTCCACTGAGATATATCCCCAGCCCTTTTAAAGGTACTTGTGACCTTGAAGGCGAGCTCAAACCTCTTATCCTGACAGATTAATTTGGCTGCAATCTTCAAGGGCTTTGAGACACAATAAATCCAGGTGGTATCTGCCCTATTTCAGGGGTTTGGCTATTTACCTCGCACAGAGTGAGACAAAAAAAGTATACGACTTTCAACAGAACTCCAGGCTGATCTTCAGTGATAAAGACATACAAGAGACCATCTTGCCAATCTCTGTTTCAGTTATTTAGAGGGAAAATAAACAACAAAACCATTTCATTACCACCACTGTTTTAATGGCCATTACTCATTGTAAAGGTCAAGAAGTCAACAGTCATCAAATAGAAATTGAAGAAAAGATGTTTATTTTTAGGCATATTTTCACATCAACAATAATAATAAAACATATGGCAAACAGAGTAAAAAAGAAAAAAGGTCATCAAGGATTTTCTTGTCCAAGGCAAACTTGTAGGACATCTCAGAGGACCAATTATTGTAGTTCTGTTGCTGGACGCAGGGTTAGCATCAGTTTCTCAAGCGTCTTGTCACATACCAAAGCCTTTGTTTAGGGCCCCCAGTCATAGGGATCTCTGCAGATAGAGCTTGCCTGAGACTGTAATTGTGGATATCACCCTAGGTACTTGATACAAGATGATGCCATGGAAATTTCACTTCTACTGTTACCAATAATAATATCAAGGACACAAAAATGAAGAGCTATTATTGAAGTGCCTATCATAGAGACTTTTGCTAGGAGCTTGGCACACATGCTCTTATTTTCATCTCAACACTTGTAAGATAAGGACTCATAACACATAGCAACCTTGTTTTGCAGGTCCAGAAGCTGCAGCTTTTCAAGGTCGAACCACTTTCTCAATGACATAGAACCCACAAGCAAAGGGTCAAAACCCAAAATTGGCCAGGTTGAAAGCATTAACACACAGAAATTGGCAAACACTACAAATCATGGTTCTTTCTGTTTCTTCTTCTTCTTCTTTTCCTTCTCCTTCTTCTGCTTCTCCTCCTCCTCCTCCTTCTTCTTTCTTCTTCTCTCTCTTTCTTTTTCTCTCAGAACTAAAAATGAGAGAACATGAATCCTACATTGAATATGTTGTGCATTCATATTTTAAAAGAAGAAACCTCATTGAGTCTCTGCTAAGTAGAACACATAATGGGTATAAGAACTATAGAAGTCAGCAATGTAAGATCTTTGGGCGAGAAGAGACTCCACCAACTTTAAGAAGCTACCTGACCATTTTTCTGCCTACCATTAAGGCAAATGAGTAACTTTGAGGCTACTTCCACCTGACAGTAAAATATTTTCAAGTGACTCCTAACAATTTGCTAAATCTTTCCTAAGAAAGTGTTCCAGAAGTTTGTAGCCAATTCGTCTCAAAATAAAATCTTGACTAAATAGAAGAAAAATCAGGTCTCTGAAACCTAAAAATAATTTTCTTTCTCTTCCTCTGCTAGGCTTTATTTTGCTTTCTTTGGGGCTTTTTATGCCAAAGAAAGAATCATAGGGAAATTTCCTTGGGCAGTTCGGGGCATTTACTTCTGCTCATGCCTTACAGATTTCCAGGGTCAGGTTCAGAGAAATTTCATAAATGTTATTTGTCGTTTGTTCATTTGTAAAATCTTGTCCAAATATATAATGTTCTGTTTATCTTACCTCTTGGTCTACTTGTGATTTTATAGCTTTGTATCCAGAATGAAAAATACCAAAAAGAAAAAGACCCTGACATATGTTATATGACCCTAGTGCCCTGTTGTCTAGAGCTGGAGTCTGACCTCCTGGTTCTACCACTGATCTGCAGAATGACCTTGAGCTATCACTTTCCTAAGTGATGTGTAATAGGTTAGTGTTTCCACACACAGGGGCACTTAAAGGATTAACCTGGGCCTTCTAGGATACTTTAAAAAGGTAAAGGCAATTGGTTATTATTAATCCAATGCTGGGCTAGTTCACCGGACAGGTTTTGCATTGTCTAGATTATGGAAAGCCTCGGATATTTTACCTCTAAGAATCATAATCAGCTTTAAAATATCTTAAACCCTGATGCTCTGAATTTCTTGTTCAGGATCGGAGTCAGTGTTGTGTTTGTTCACAGGAAATAAAGTAGGATCAGGTGACACCTACAAAGACCAGAGTCATGGAGAATGTGACTCCTGACATTCTCATACAGGGAACTTGGAAATGGAAAACAGTGAGGGAGTGTTCCAGACCCTCAGACAGGAGGGTGCAGGACTGGGCAAGGAAGTGAGGGAATTGCAGATGTTTCTGTATTCATTTCTTTTGGGGCTTTAGTTCATTACTTTTGCTGATTCTTATAAGATACTTCATTTTCAAGCCTCCTCATTTTTAAGCCTTCACTTTTAAGATTCCAAACTTTTTTTTTTTTAACTCTTCCTCTGTGATGCATATTCGGGTTACCCTGGAGACAAAAATACCATTTATTTTCCCAAAGGACTACATATTCCATGGAACATAAAGAGAAAGAAAGAAAAAATATCAGCAGAGTGCAATAAGAAACATGATATAGTAGGACAAAGGTAAGAAGAGCCTGGGGGAGAGATCCTCTAGCCAAGCTGATCCTGTAAAGGGGCGGATTCTGGGAAAGGTGACATTTGAGCTAGCTCAAGGACAAATAGATATTAGCCAGGCAAGTCAGTGGGGAAGGAATATTTCCAGCAGGAGGAAGAAACCATGCACAGAGATGTAAGAGAAGAAGGTACTTCAGAGAGCTCTCAGTAAAGGTGGAACTTAGGATTTGATCAAACACGAGCAATGGAACGAGTAAACAGAGGCCAGCCCTCCGTGGGCCATGCTGAGGGAGAAAGGAGACCACTGAAAAATTTTAAGTAGGGAATGGCTTTATTAGAATTGTGGTTTAGAAAACATTTTAAAATAATTACAATAGTAAGATTAGTTAATACCTATTGAGAACTTTACATGTCGGGCAGGTTTTAAGTACAGTACTTTTCTTGATGTTGTAGTTTAGTCTCACAGAAGCCTCACCAAAGCCGTAAATTTAGTAGTAAGGTATTGGGTCACAGTCCTGACACCTTCAGACTGCCATCTTGCCTTCAACCAATATGCCATAAACATATCTGATGTTGTTATTTCTCAATAATCAATACTAATTGTCATTGCAAAATTTTTCCGTATTGTTTTTCAGTTTTGAGCCAGTGCACTATTGCAATTCTCATGTCCAAACAAGAGATCTGACTTTGTGTATGTGTGTGTGTGTGTGGGGGGGGGAATAGATAGATTTGAATTACGTATGATCCAGGGTTTATAAATTGCGAAGAATGCACAGACTATGTGGACTGGACTGTTCTTTTTGCCCTCTGTTATTAGCAACCCCTTCCATGGTGCCAGTTATGCAGGATCCCTGCAGTGGACCCCAATTTCCTGCCAGGTGTTATGCTGCACAACGAGAGAAAAAAGAGACAGAATGCAAAGTATGGGGGTCTGGGATGTCCAGTTGCTCTTGGGGAACAAAAGACCACGAGACAGCCAGAATCTTACGTGCATTGGGAAAAACGGCAGTTGGATGTGCTAGACAAGTGGCTAGGGAGGCAAGGCTTGAACAGAGGGAGCAAAGCATGTTTTCAAAAGAGATGGAACAGCCAGATTTAGGTATGATTAATGAGTAACCTGATTTGTGGCCAATTCTGGGAAGGAATTTTCCTCTGGAGTCGAGCAGGCCTCAGTGCAGATGTTATCTCATATCTTAGCCTCTTGGTAGTATAGCTCGTCCCTCTGAGCTCGACCATGGCCATTGGTGACGAACAATGCTAGTCTGACACCAGCCACCTGCTTTCATGAAAATATGTACCAGCCTCAGCCAGAGTGGCTAATTAAACTAAAAACCAATGTAGGGAAGTCGCAGCTATACATCCTGCACTGCTCACAATTAAGCACAATCACGTCTGGGTCTGGGAGAGGGTGACGTGATGGTCCTCCACATTCTGAGACAATTATTGTGTGGTCCTCTCAATGAAAATAACTGCCAAGTATTTTCCTTTGTTTCAATTCTGATTTCTGCTTGGAATGAACCCACAGTAGTACCTAGTTTAGGCTTATTTCTTGTATCCCAGAATAAGCTGTCCCTCCCGTGGAGGGTTATAGGAGAGGAAACTAATTTTTAAATGTCACATGGAGCCATTGTTTTGAATTAAATTCCTACTTAACAAGGACCACAATTCAGAAAAATCAAATCAGAGTTAAGTGAGTATTTTTAAAAAGGAATTTTTTTCACTCCTGGAAGGTAGATTTTAGGCCTTTAGAAAAGTCCCTTATTGCACAGAGTTCATGAGATATACTCACAAATATCAAATACTACTTTTATTCATCAACTGAAATTCTTGAACACCTCTGTGTGCAAAGTGCCGTGCCAATTAGAGGTACACGTAATTGTCAGTTTCTCTCACCAAGTCTAATGGAGGATCTCAAAGTCACAGATACTCTTTCAAAGACATAATAGTATTTAATATTTTCATCTGTCCAAATATCTCCATATCTCTACTATCCATCTACTTGATGCTAATTTTAAAACACTTTTTTTCCTTAAAAATGTTCCAGTTCTTGGATCACCACTTTCATTTGGGTAAAGAAGATAATGGACCCTAACTTGGGCCACCTAGATGAGGCAATTTTTTACCAATCCATCCTTGCTCTTATTTTTCCATTTGACTAGCCAATGACTAGGCATTCTCTGGTCTGTGTTGTTAAAGACCTTTGGGGGAGTCATTGAACTGCGGCCATTTTCTAAGGGAAAAATTGAGGAATTTTTATTTCACCCTTCTGGAAAGAATCACTATTATTCAAGCATTGAAAACAGAAATATTTAGAAAGAAATATCATCTTTTTAAGAGAATCTGTGAAAAGCCCATATATTTGACCACAAGCCAACCCATCCCTTCTCCAGTTGTATTAATTCCTCCTTGGGATGATGAAAGTTGTAAGAGTCCAAACGCAATGCTTGAGGATCAGTTGTCTTGGAAACATAGCAAGTACATGAGTACTCCGTTCAGTCTCATACTCCTTTTTCAATTAGACACTTCCGTAGAAGAAGAGGTGAGCAGGCATGCTGCGGAATGAGAGGAACAAACTGTGATCAGAGAGTTCCAGATCAAAGAGCTTTGTTCTTTTGGTTTTTTTCAGGACAGCTCCTCTTTCTCATTTCTGAATGCAAGAAGATAAAGAGAACTATGAAGAAGTAAAGTTTGGAGTCAATTTTACGTTAATTATATTCTTCTGTTTTCTCTCTTCTCTCATTTTCTCTATCTCCTCCTCTTGTCTCTTACTTTATCCTGATCATCCCTAGTAGTGGTGCACTGGCTTCTTTTTCACACTTCTGAGAGTTGACAAACCAGTTCCTCAACTGCCACAGTCATCACTAACCCCAAGTGACAGGTCTACCTTATGAACTGGAAAGACAGGATGTGCCTTTTATATAGAAAAGGAGGGCAGTCTTTGAAAGAGAGATGTCAATCTCTGCTGCTCCCATATGTAGCATCTCATTCAGCTTTTCTGAGGATGTAATTCATAGCATTTTTGTGTAGCACAGCAGTTAATGTCACCTTGATTTTACTGGAAAAAGATTTCATCATCTTTGTCTCACTCTTGCCCAACAGAGTGCCAGGCCACAGTGAGTGTTTATGATATTGCCAGCCGGGCCCTGTCCATTTACTTTGAAAACTTGCCCAGTGTTTCATCCTTATGGAGTTATTACGTATACTATCTGGATGATCATAACCAATCGCTTGACGATGATAAGATACATTTTCAAGTTGTGCCAAGTGTCTTCTTCTAGATTGTTTGGATTTGTGATAACAACTGGCCAAAAACTAGAAGGCTTAAAGGTTGGAAGATGCCTCTCATCAGGTTTTCCACGTGTGGAAATAGAAACAAAAAAAGACAACACACAGAGACAACAACAGAATAAGATGGAGGTAGAATCTTCACCACATTAGGTTTCTGGTTCCACTAGTTCCTGGGGTATGCTGCATCTCCACCTGTCTCGTGGATTAGCTACTCTGGGAGAAAACCAGCGTCCTTCTAGTTCACGTCCAAGGTTTTCAAAAGTTATGAAATATGTTTCTGCCATTTACAACCAAAAGAACTCTAACTGCTCCCAGGTCCTTAGCAGGTATGTTGTAAACAGTTGCTGAATGAGGATTAAGTGGTTTCTTAGTGTCTGAATAGAGAATATCATAAGGTTAGATGGTGTTGGGAAAGGACACTTGATTTATTCCTTGCTCCTGAGAGGTGTGCTTGCCAACGAGAAAGTGCGCCTATCTTTAAAGTCATCTGAAAGATTTTATAATTTCCCTTGGTTATTTAACAAAGGATATGAGAGGAACATGGAAAATATAACATCTCAAATTTCACTTTCTTCCTTAAAAGTCCTCTTTTGTTCTTAGTCTTGATTTTTCAGCTTTCATTTTAAAATGTTATTTTAAATCTTTAGTTCTTCCTACATTTCATCTAATCTAATATCTGTTTTTATTCTCACTTTTTACCTTAATATCACATATGTCATTGTTCTCAGTGATATACCATACCTCCCAGAGAACTAAACAGGCTCACCCTAAAGGGTTATGTGGAGCACATTCTTCCACCCAGCAAACATTTTCTAAGGGCCTTGTACATGTCAGGTGCTATGCTAAGCACTGTGACACTAAAGCATTGCAACTAACTGCTCAGAGAAAATGAAACAGAGAAAACGAAATCTAAACCCAGTATCAGGAAGTTTCTCATCTGAAATTTGAATAAACAAGGCTATTGTCCTTATTTTCTTCACAGATTCATGGCCTGTTTACTTATTCAACAAATATTTTTGAACTTCTATTTTGGATCAGGTATTGTTCCGACTGCGGGTTATAGAGCTAAACAAATTTCCTGTCAATGGAGAAGATAAAAAGAAGCAAGTTAATAATTAACTAATAGTTTCAGACAGTGGTTAGTGCTTTGATTATAAGAAACAGAGTAAGGATTATATCTTGATGTGGGAAGGCTATTATAAAAGACATTGTTATGGTTTATGGTCCTGTGGCCCCACCAAGTCTCATGTACTCATGGCATAGACATGGCTGAGTCTGGCATTTGTGATTGGTTTGTTGTCTAGCATTGAAATTGGCAATGTGAGTGCTGTACTCACCCAGGGTGGAGTTGACATACAGTGTAAGGGTGAGATTAAGGCATGTTTTCCCTCTTGCGGTTTTGTGGCTGCCATGAATGGCTGCCCTGCCATGCCACGCTGCCTTGGAACCAACTGAGTATGGACTGAATCCCCCAAGAACTGTAAGAAATAAACCTTTCCTTCCCTAATTTTGGGCATCAGATAGTCTGTCTCAGCAACGAGAGAAAAGTAACTAAGACAGACATAATCAAGGCTTTTTCTCTGAGGAGATGATACCTGAGTTCCCCAAAAGATGAACCACACAAAGATCCAGTTGAATAGCAGTCCTGTCAGATTGCCTGAGGAATTTGACTAAATGGAGGCTCCTTCTAGATAGAAAAACCTATCACTTTAATGGTCTCACTTGGTTCTTGTTTTACAATAGCTTTATGTTACCTTTGAGAACCTTTATCAGCATTTAACAATAAGTTTAGTAATGGAGCCTTTGTCAATACCTAAAAGACTGATGGCTGCAGCAGCTTGTACCTCTATCTACAGCTGTCATCATGGTGCTTAATGAGAGCTAACATTTATGAAGAAGCCTATGATGACAGAAAGAATTTCTGATCTTTTAGGAAAAAAGCAAGGACTTTTGGGCACACTAAATGAGTATCTCTGTTTTGTCATTAATTTGTTATAGGAAAAGCCTGAGTTTCTCCATCTGAAGCTTTGGATTGGTCACAATTGACAAAGGTATTGTTCTGACAATTTAAACTCATAGAAAAACAGTTCTACTCCAAATTGCTCCACAGTGAAGTCTACGAGGTGGCTGGTGGCTTTTGGTGGTATTAACTTTTGTTTCTGCAAGTCACCCTGAGACTACCTCCTATGAAATTTTCAGATTGAAGATATTTGGGCTCCACTAGGACATGAACTTACATCACCCATATGTGTCAACTTCTTCATTTGTTTGTTTTCTGTCTTTTTGAACATCAAATCCAGGTCCATGCAGATGCTAGTAAAGTGCTCTACTGCATCCCAGCCCATGAGTGTCAACTCGAAGTTTAAATTCTCAGGTAAGGTATTCCCCTATCTCTCTACTTACAGACATGCAAAATGGTTTTTCCACACTGCTCTCTGTGTAGTGAGTTTATTTCATTGGTGCTTTAGCTTCATATTAGCTTAATATATGTCTGTTAAATTCCTCATCTTGGGCATTGTTTCTTTATCAGTACATGAGATAATGGCCCATATTTTAATTAATGGCAAGTTAGATTGTGCAATACACAGTAACTAATTGGAAAGCATAGTAGTTTGGGGATGGAATGCCAAGTGAGCATGTGGAATGAGAGTGTCATAGCAGAAGAGAAAAGCCATCAATAAAGGATACGGGACATTTTCAGTTCTTCTGGGAATATGACCAGAAATGGAATAGCTGGGTCAAATGGGACAGCCAATCCCAGCTTTCTGAGGAACCTCCACACTGATTTCCACAGCGGTTGCATCAGTCTACACTCCCACTAACAGTATAGGAGAGTTCCTTTTCCCCCACAGCCTCTCCAGCATTTGTTATTGCTGTTTTTCTTGATCCTGAACATTCTTTCTGGAGTGAGATGGAATCTCAGTGTTCTTTTAATTTGCATTTCTCTAATGACCAATGATGCTGAACATTTTTTCATGTATTTATTTGCCATTTGTATTTCTTCAGCCAAGAAGTGTGTATTCATCTCAGATGCCCATTTTTGGATTGGGTCTTTGAATTTTGGGGGCTTGATTTTCTTTAATTCTTTGTATGTTCTAGATAGAAATCCTTTGTCTGAGGGACAGTTGACTAGATATTTTTCCCAGTTTGTGGGTTTTCATTTCACTGTGTTGGAGATTTTCTTTGACATGCAAAAACTTTTTAATAAGATGAGATCCCATTTATTAATTCTGGGAAGTACTTACCATGCAGTTTGATTTTTGTTCATGAATTCTCTGCCTACCCCTATATCTTCAAGATTTCTACCTACTTTTCTTCCAGCAGATTTAGTGTTTCTGTTTTAATATTTAGATCTTTGATCCATTTTGACTTTAGTTTAGTGCATGGTGATAGGCATGGGTCACTGAAAACATCATAACACAGTGATATATGTGTGCTCACATTTATAGCAGCACAATTTGTAATAGCCAAATCTTGGAAACAACCTAAATGCCCATCAACCGAGGAATGGACAAAAAAGATGTGGTACTTTTATACAATGGAGTACTACTCAGCTATAAAGAAGGATCACATTGAGGCTTTTATAAGTAAATGGATGTGAGTTGGCACCATACTCATAAGTGAAATAAATCAAACTCACATGTGTAAATACCATATTGTCTCCCTAGTATAAGAAACTAAAAGAGTAAAAAGATACAAAATCTTCAGTAAATATTGTTGAAGGATAACAAACTGCCCAAAGGGGAAAAAATAAATCAGATAGGGAAAAGGAGATAAGAAGGAAAAGAGAAGCCGGGCGTGGTGGCGCACGCCTTTAATCCCAGCACTCGGGAAGCTGAGGTAGGCGGAGCGTTGTGAGTTCGAGGCCGGCTTGGGCTACAACGCGAGCACAAGGCCGGCCTGAGCTACATGGTGCGACCCTGCCTCAAAAAACTAGGGCCGGGAGTTTGGCTCAGTGCCTTAAGCGCCTGCTCTGGCAGGCGCGAGGTTGTGAGTTCAATCCCTGGTGCCGCGAAAAAAAAAAATTAATAAAAAAAAAAGAAGGAAAAGAGAAAAGATACAAAGTTGTGTATATACACTTAAGACAGCTAAGAGGAATGTGTTACTAATTCTATTAGTTCTTGAAAGAAAACAGTTAACATTCATAGGATTAGATGAAATTTGCAAGTGTATAACTGGTAATCTGAGTAACTCTTCTGAAGATAACTATGCAAAATAACAACCTTAGTTATGTTCCTACCGTCTTGTTTTGCAAGCCTGTATTGTTAATGTTTTGGGCTCTTTGTTATTGTTATTTATTAGTCTCTTTCATTTCTTGTTTTTCTTGTAATTTGTGATGTTTTGTTTTGTCTTTCCCTCTAATACAGAAAGGATAGATGTACATGTATAGGTTTATACAAGCCTAGAACTTCTAAAGAGTTTACCAGAATTGATTTTATTACGAGTGATGGTATGAACAGCTACTTTGAAGAAAACAAGACATTATGGTAGCCATTGCTGATTTCCTATCATCTTGTTGTGAAGTCCAGTAATGCATATATCCTTTGTTTTGATTGTTATTAGTCTGTTCTGTATCATTTGATTTCAATATGTGTGAAAGTGTGGACTGTTATTTTGAAGAGAACAAGAGACATTATGGTAGCCATTGTTGATTCTCCTATTGTCAGGTTTTGAAGGCCTCTAAAGCTTTTATTCTTTTGTTTTTATCAGTTTTATACTATTGTGTTTTGTTTGAAGTCATTGTGTGTGAAGATATGGATGACTATTTCAAAGAAAACAAGAGACGTTTTGGTAGTGACTGTTGACTTCCTGTTCACTTCTTTTGAAATCCTGTGTTGCTTGCATTGCTTTGTCCTGATCTTCTTTCTTCTGATATGTTTTGTTTTGTTTTATTCTCTTTAAAATAAAATGGAAAAAATTTAAAAAAGGATATAGGAGAAAAAAAAGACTAGTTCATAATCTGTAGTCAGCCAAAAAAGCATAAGAATCTGACCTTAATTGATAGGCATACAGACTATTGTTGGTTGTAGGGAAATTTGGAGTCTAAATAAAGAAGAGATATGTACTTTATGGTAGCACATTAAAGACCAAGACACTGCTGGGAGACTGGCTGTTAAGAGTTTATGGAATGCAACAAAGGTTCAGTATGTGTGCCTCTTTGTTCTTTCCCTGAAAGGGAGAGCACTTGGAGGTGGTTTGCCTACCATTTGTTTATTACTTGTCTCCTGTACTACCCATAAATGCCATTTAAGGGGCTGGGGGACTTTGTTTTTCTTCTTCACAATGTCCTCTAGGACCTATAGTCAGACCCGACACAGAAGAAGATACAGATACAGATACAGATACAGATATGGATACAGATATGGATACGGGTTCGGGTATGGGTATGGGTACGAGTACGGGTACAGATATAGCTATAGGTATAGATGTAGATATAGATATAGATATAGATATGGGATATCAAATGAGAAGTTAGGTGGCAGGTCCTGGGGAAAGAGTTCATGCTATGGATGTGATTGATGCCTAAGGCCTGAGTTTGCAGTGTTGAGGGGGTCCTGTTACCAAGTCCAAACTGAATAATTGGAGGTTCCAAAATCTTCACAGGGAGAGCCAAGTTAGTGGTGAAACCGAGTGGAGCAGGAAGTAGGGGAGATGATGTGTGATAGGACTGAAACAGACAGAGGGAAGGGCCTTGGAGGAGTTCCCAGAGCTAGAGATCAGGACTCGCTTTATTCCTCCTTGGTCCCTGCAGCCTCTGCTGTGACTGTGCTGAAGTCAGGGAAAAGAGCCAGCGTGAAGTAAGCAGAGAGGCTTCAGGTAACAGGAATAGATGCTTTTCATAGACAGAAACAAAGCAACTCACAGAAACAAAACAAATTTCCTTAGTTTTTGCCCTGAATTTACCCTTTCCATCAGTGTTTTGAGTCTTTACACAATTTGCTTTTCCAGAATTCTCCTGTTCTACTGATACTTGCTTGAGAAAGTTTTATTTAGGGTCTCACTAGAAGGCTACTTCCTTCACGAACCTTGCCAGTTGTGTGGCCAATTGTAGTCATTACTTGGGTGAGTTCCTCAAAGCATTACAAATATCTCTGCTAGCACACTTACCTTATGGTGTAATTCACCATCTCTCTCATTAGACTGTGAGTTCTTATGGAAAACTATTATGTAAAAATCATCTTTGTAAGTCTACCATAAGGCATAATATTTGTATATATGAGGAATTCAAACACTGAAGAAATGAATAAAGGAAGAAAACAAATGTTCGATCTGGCTATTTTTCTAACCATAAACTCCTTTTGAAAACCAATGCTGCCACATTTCTAGCTTCTTGTCAGTTCTGAATAAGTTATCCCTTTGATTCTTGTCTAAGAATCTGCAGGTGTTGAGATTAAAAACCTTATATCAGCATGGAACAGGGATTTCTAAGCATAGAAAACACTCTAACAGCCTCCCCCATACAATTTCAGATCTATCGGGTCATACTACATTTAAAATTTATTGATAATTTACATTTATTGAGAGTTGTGCATGAAAGCACTAATATTGGTTGGATCTCAAGTGACCTCAGAAAGTCCATGTGTTAAAAGTCTTTGGTCCTGAGCCCGTGGTGCTATTGGGAGGCAGTGGAACCTTTAGGAAATGAGCCTACTTGGAGGAAGTTAGGTCCTTGCAGATATATCATTTGAGGGAATACTTGGGCCCTGACCCTTTCCTTTCTCTTTCTCTTTGCTTTCTGGCCGCAATGAAGTGAGCAGCTTTCCTCCAAAACTATGTTGTATGCCTCCACAGCCCCAAAGCAAGAGAGCCAAGCAACAGTGGACTGAAACTTCTGAAATCATGAGCCAATAAACCTTTCCTCTTTTTGACTATCATGGGTATTTGTCACACCAATGGAAAACTAACCATAGGTTCTCTTCCTAATTATTTAATCTCACAGCAACCTATGAGGCAGGCACTATATTGCTGTCTTGATGCTGTAGACAAAGGAACTAAGGTCTAGAGGGGCTCGTACCTTGTCTGTGTGTCATCTCAACTGGAACTCAGCCAGCATGAGTGCAGAGCCAAGGCTCATACTCAGTATGGCTTCTCGGCCTGATAAGCCGCCCTTTTGCATCAGATTCAACACAAGTTCTCTGTATAATTCATATATGGCCTCTTAGGAAACCTTCTCTCTTTTCCTTTACCCTGGGACTGAGCTAGTTAACTATCTTGATGCTCTGGGCCTGTGTCTAATACAGAGCTTCTAACATTTTATGATGGTTATCTATTAACCTTCCTCTACTGTCCAATTAGAGCACAGATTTCTCAAGCGCAGAGAATGGTTACATTCTTTGTTGTATCCACAGCACCAAACACAATGTGTGTTGCTGGACAGATTTTCAGTGAATGTTTTCTGAGTTAAATCACATGGAGAGAAACTCTAGGTTAACTCATTGTCCTTTGGGACCACTCTGTTTGCCCCAGGAATTCATATTTCTCTTCTTATATCCAAGAGTTTCTCAATATTGAAACTGAATGCCTTGTTTATTTAACATAGAAATTTTCTAACTCCCTTGAAAATCATTAATAGCTGAAAGGCAAGTAGCAGTTTTTAGCTAGAGTTCATTTTCTATACATCCTCACTAGCTAAAAAGACTGTTCAGATTTACTTTCATCATTTTATATTATGAGCACAACAAAAGCAGTTTTAAAAAATATATGTATGTGTAAAATATTTCAATATTTAATGTAATTTTTAATGTATACCCCTTGCCCATAGATCATGATTTAGCCCCCTTGATAATTGCAGGTTTCCTAGTTTTGCTGCTGGCACATTCCCTTCCCCATATAGAATCTTGTCTGATGATCAGGATTGGCCATAGATAACCAGATGTCCAATAGGATGAACTCCTGCTCTTGATGCTTCCAAGTACTGTACTCCCTGTTACACATATGCTCCTCCATATTGGCTCCAGGTGCTTACCAAAATTTCAAAACTGACTGCTACATGGCCTGCTCACTGATTTCATCATACTTTTGGGTTCAGACCTGCCTTCCTACTCTCCACTCCCCGCCATCTCCAAGGCTGTGACTATCCTGATGACAAAAGTTGCACCAGAACCTGACTCCCTCTGGCCTTTATCTGCCCTCCCATTCTATGGACCGGACACATTCCAATAAGCTGAATGTCTTACAGGAACAGAGACCAGAGACTTCTGCCTACAACAAACATGTAATATTTCCTACCCTGGAAAAACCCAAAATATAACACTTGGTTTTGTTTGGTTTGTAGTCGGTTCTATATCTCAGATGACAGAAAATTCCAAGGGGGAAATGCTACTTTGGATTTAATTCTAATAAGCTTGAAGCAATTAATTAAAATGTTATCTTAAGTGGTGCATTGTACACAATGGCTATTCACCAACAGAAGCAGAGTGAGGAATAGCTAGATCTCCAGTTATATATTAAAAAATACCTAAGATTATGTAACCTTTTGAGATCCATTTTCCTCATTCTTATTATAGGAGTAATGTCATCTATTTTATAAGTTATTTTAAGGATGAAGTGTGAATTCTCTAACAGTGTTGAACATATAATAAGGTATGCAGCAAATACCCATCTAATCATCCTTTTTACCAGTATACAATATGAGTTTGGTAAACATTAGCTTGAAACATCAGATTTCCAAATGTTAAATGAAAGCATGTTTGCTCTTATGATCAGAAGTTCTAAATGGAAATCTTGAGGGCTGATTGTATTGATGCTTATAAGAACCTTATTTTTTTAACCTGTGCATATTGATTTATTATTCACAAAAATGGACACAAGAACTTTATTTTTGAGTCAGATGCTTGTAGTATTGTCATTATAGGGCACAGGACATGAAGACCCATGGAGGGTTGAGTAATTGGACAAAAATTGCACAATAATAAAGTACCACAATTTTGGTTTTATCCCTGTGATTATGTCAACTCAGTATGATAAGTGTTATCTCATGATCACCAGAAACTAACTGGCAGTTAATATTATTTTAAAATTTAAAAGGAAAATTAATTATTTGATCAATGAACCTTATTTGTTAAATTAACACAAACATGGGCATTATTTACAAAGATTTTTGGCATTCTTCAGAACAATCATCTTGCTTTCTTCAACAAGTCAATGTCATGAAAAAGAGAGTTAAAGTTCCAAGTTAAAGTAGTCAAAAATACAGTGTTCTCTTCTTCCTTTTCTCTTGGAGATATATATATATATATATATATATATATATATATATATATGTTTGTGTGTGTAAATATACATATATATAAACAAGATAGATAAGTATATTACTAATCTCTGTAAGTTCATCAATAAGCACAGTTTGTGCTTTCATTGTTTGATCATTTTTTTCACTCCTAAATTTTATAATCTGGACAGTCACCACTAAGATAACAGTATGCAATATATTAACTAGTGTTAATTTCCTACTAGTTTTTGATATTCTGTATCATTTCTATCCTTTTTGTTTTGTTTTGTTTTAAAATAAAAAAAATTTTTTAAAACACAATGTTCTGTCTTTAATTTGATTTGGTTTTTAACAAGTCATCCGTAATGTAGACTAAGAGGAGATAACTGAACTATTTATTTTTTATTACATAACACAATTATATTATGTGTTTAATGAATTTGGGGGGGCTGCAAGTTGAACTATTTAGTGTAAAATGTCAAATTTTTGTTTTAAAATTAGCAAAGCAAGAAGATGGAGAAAATGGCAAAATATTGATATGTGTAGACTCCAGTGGGAAGCTATATGGTTATTTTTTGTGCTATTATTACTCCTTCTCTGTTCATGTAAATGTCTTCAGAGTGAACTACAGATTAAAGAAGAGACCTTTGGGAATCTGCTCTAAAGGCAGAATTTGAATCGAGTCAAGTAGTCTGGTTTCCCATCCTATTTTTTTTTTCAAATACTGCATCAAAGACTGAGAAAAAGAAGATCTGATGATCAAATATGAAAAGATTAACAAATGATGCAATCTAGATTCATAAAGATAGTGACCATCTGGAGTTTAGCTAGAGCAATGCCACTATGGAAGAATATAGGGTTGTGCCTACGAGTTTTTCAAAAAATTTAGCAGGTGAAGGAAAGCTGGCACAATACCAATGACAACGAGTCTTTAGTTGGCGGCAAGTCAGTATGTGAGAATGAATGAGATTCAGTCGCTGGGAAGACGAATGCCATTTTAGCCTGTGTTTCAGGGAGTAGGAGGACAGAAGGAGGGAAGTTAAGAGTCCCATTGCCACATCTGGCCAGGGTGTGCCTGGAGTGTTAGATTTCACTCTAAGTGCTGCACTGGCCCAGAGAAAATAACTGGAGCCACACCACTGGACAAATTTAAAAAAAAAAAAAAAGTAGTAGTAAAGAGGACATGAGAGGGCCCTGCCTTCATCTACATCAAGGATTTTGTGTAAAAGGTGTTATTTTGGTCCATACAAAAGCAACAGATGCACCTATTTCAATAAAATGAATTTTTGTACAAGTGTCTTGGGGAAGGATTGCATTTGTTAAAGGGATAGCGTCATGTGAAGCATTGTTGCTCTGGCAGTAGAACAATGGTACATTTGAAGCAGAGAAAGAGGAAAAATAACAGAAAGTGTTTGGAAAAGCATAAAATGCTACATAAGCACCAAACATTTGTTGCCAGCGTTTCAGTGTCAAAAAACTGCCAAAGATAAGAGATGAGATTTATTCTTTAAATTGGACACTTGCCTGAATTTTGTAGTTTTTAAAGATTATATCATATGAGTGTCAGAAAGACAAACCCTTAAGCTGATACTTTATTGCATTGCCAGTTCCAAAGTTAGATTAGCTCCCATACAATATTAAAAAGGTTTTTTATTTGTTTTATTTTGGTGGTGTTCTTTCCCTTTTCATTTTTTGTTTTCTTCTCTTTCTTTCTTTGATCTTTCTTTTCTGAATCCTTCAAGTGATTCAAAATTCAAACAGCAATTAAGAGTATACTTTGCAAATTCCTGTGTCTCTGCCAATTTTTATCCTCCAAATACTCTGTTCCACTCATTACAGTCAATTAATGTTGCCAATATTTCTTATTGTTTTTATGCACATTTTACTCTTGATGCATTTTTTCTCAAGGTGAGAATCTAAGAAGCAAAGGTTTTTGGATTTTCTGGCTATGTGACATTCCCACAGGTTGATCACTACTATATGGGACTAAGTTGAAGATGATCCCAAGAGGTTTGGGAATAATTTTTCCTTGAAGCAGCAAACACCTGCCAGTGTTCGCTATTCTGCACTTCGCTAGCCAGACCGTTAAATGTCTTACCAAAGACTGCAAAGAACAAGAGATAATATCCTGTGTGGGTAAATATGCCTGTTTCCCTTCTGACCAACTTTCCTGACAAGGTCACACAATTGCTTCATTGTTCTTGTTCAGTGAGTTGGACAGTTGGTGATATGGAAACTGTTATTGCTGTAATCACTGAGTGTTCAGTTTGTAACTCATATCTAGTTCTCTCTCTCCCTCTCTCTCTCTCTCTCTCTCTCATCCTCCTAGTGAAATAATAACTTCCTTAAAGGCAAACTAAGTGAACTCTCTTTGAGGCTTCACAGACCCAAATTCAGAGATCTAGTTCCAATTTATTTTTACTACTTTGTAAGCCTAGACATGAACTCTTCTTCATTCTAAGAATCTCTCAAGTACATGCCAAGCAGCTAAGTTTTACCTTTTTTTTTCTAGCAACTTAACATCAGGTATATGAAGCAGGCACAGTAAAGTGCTAATTAAGATGCTTTTGAGTGGAACATGGTTGAAATAGAATGCTCATCCCAGTTTTCTCCAGGGGTTAGTTTAGTTTCACCCATTTCTAGTTTCTAGTTTAGCTGTGACTCTTAAGAATTTTGCTTATAAATTTATTTATAGAAATAAGGCACACGCTGTCTCTTCTTCCTAGAAATCTTCCACTGCTGGAAATTTTCTACTTCTTGGAAATCAGTTGAGCAATGCTCTTCTCATCATCAAGCCTTGCTCCACCTAAACGACTGCACCTGAATAAGACATTCTAAATGTGACACTCTTTAGGAGAAAAAAACAGCCTTTTATGCTTAGGGCGTATGGAGTTATGCAGGTCCTAGATATATTCTCCATAACAGACAGCTGCACTGTGTAACACCATGGGCCAGGGAGCCAACAGGCTCCTAACAGGCCTTTCCTGAGCCATAATAGCCAGGGACAAGGGGAAACACAGGGTACATAATGGTAGAGGCCTGTTGGAGTAGATGTGACCATGGGGCTTCTGTTAAAATGCTCTTTTTCTCTTTTTTAGTTACAGCATGGACTTACCCAGATACAGCATTTATGTCCATTTCCAGCAGTAAAGGAATCATATGTATTGGTTGACATTTTAAATTCCCTGTTGAAGTGAAGGAAGATAAAAGAGAAGGAATACATCTGACTTAAGTCTGTGGACTTCTATTCTACTGCCTACTTTTTTAAAACAGCAAAAGTAGGCTTTTGCCTTGAAAAAAAATCTACTCAAGATTATCCATTTTATAACATTAATTTCAACTATATGGGAACTTGAACCAGGAATAACATTATGAGTAGATTTTCGTAGTAAAGAAATGTCCCTACCCCACTTAGGAGAGATTTTTGGATGAAATTTAAGAACGTGAAGTAGGTAAAATCTTAACTGTCAAGTTTAACATTATCACATGGTCCAACTCAGTACAGAAAAGATTAGGCCAAGAGGGATGATAGAGTGAACCAATGATCCCCACAGCACAAATGGAAGCCAAGCTCAGTACTGATGATTTCTTTTAAACTTTACTACTGGTAGAGAATAGTTGGACAGTATACCCGCATATCTTTTTGCAAGTTTAAATTGAAACAGTAGCATTGAGTTAGTAGTGTGGATATATATGTCAGAGATGAATATCTTCATTTGGGAAACTCCACCCTCAGTATCATTACTCTCCAGGATTTAGTTACAGAAGCAAAAAGGAAACTTTGTTGCTGGAAAATTAGTCAATAGAACTATAGATGGGGTATCTCTGGTGTTGTGAGGCTATACCAGATCTACATTTGGAGTTCAGATTCTGGGAAATGAGTTTATATTAATCAAAATACAAATTAATAGCCATTTATGTACAGAAATGAGGGTTCCATGGAAACTAGACTTCTTAAACCAACTGGAGAGCCCCTACTACTTTCACTGGGACATTACTCGAGAAAAGAATTATCAAGTTGTGAGGTAGCAAAGGAAATAAATGATGCTAAAATTTAGGAGCATCAGACTCTGAAAACCTACCATTCCTTCTCTAAAGATTACTCCTGTGGGCAAGTGAAAGCATCCTGATATGTTGCTATCCCTGGAGGGCTGGAGGTGCAATGGTATGTCATGTAGGCTAGACGTTCTTAAAAGTGTGGTCCATGAAACCCAGAGAATCTCTGAAACTCTTCTGGGATGTCTGCAAGTCACAATTATTTGTGTGTGTGTGTGTGTGTATGTGTGTGTGTGTGAGATATCTTGCCTTTCTCATTCTTCTCACCAAAATGTAATGGCGTTTTCCAAAGGTTAGATGGTAATGTCATTCTGACAGTTAATGTGCTACCAAAATTTCTCAATTTTAATTTCAAATATGGTAAATATTAATAGATACAGCTCCAATTTTTAAAAGTTCTTTAGGACTCTCAAAATTTAGGAGTGTAAAATGTTCTTAAAACCACAAAGTTAAAAACTACTGATATAGCTCATTCTCTAGATTAGTTAGTTTTTATTACTGTCACAAAATACCTGAAACAACCTATATGAGGAAAATTTAATTTTGGCTCATGGTTTTCAACGTTTCAATCCACAGTTGCTTCAGTTGCTTTGGGATCTGTCATGAGGCAGTATATCGTAGTAGCAGGAAAGCATGATGGACAAGGCTGCTTACCTTGTGGGGGCCAGGAAGCAAACAGAGAGAAAGAAAGAAGCTGCGATTCCAATATCCTCTTTAAGGGCACTTTCATTCCATTGTCTAACTTTCTCCCACTCATTTCTACCTCAGAAAGGTTCTACCACCTCCCCGTAATGCCACAGGCTGGTGACCAAGCCTTAACATAGGGCCTGTAGGAAACATTTAAGGTACAAATCATAGCACACTCTGTCATGATACTAGCAAACACCAGGATATTGTTCTTTTTTATGAGGTTTTGGAAATACCCTTGTATCTAGGTGAAGCCATTAATGAAATTTAGCAAGTATTCTTGGTCACTAACCACATAATATTTACATTACCTTAAAAGCTCCAAGCAACTATAAATGAGTCATGTATTCCTGCAAATGCCTGAGTATAGGTACTCCAAATTCTTTCAGTGAGTACATTAATTAATTTGCACACACAAAACAAAGGAACATTATTATCTGTGACGTGTCTATCCAAAATGATATCAGAATTCATGGGCACTGTTTTCAGAGTTCTTGAATTCCAACTAAACTAAAACTAAGAATCATAGCCTACCAAGGATATAGGGCAGTGAAGCAAGTTTTTATGTTCTCATTTGTTTTCTTTATTTATTTTCTTCTGTGCAAGAATTGAAATCAATTTAAGCATAGGCTATTTGTTTGAGATTTCTGAAATTCATTCTTCAAGTACAAGCAGTGCAGAAGTTGATTCTCACTTGCTGTCCAGCATTCATTTAGTCTGCTCCCTGGACCAGAAGGGGCCTTTTGATATCGCCCCTCTTGAAGCAGGGCACAGAGCATATAGGTCCATAAATAGAATATTTGCAAGCCTGGAGTTTTCTTTTTTCTCCCTGACACTGCAAACAGATGGACACAGAACAGATCTAGAAGCATACATAATAAAGTCAAAGTAACCAAGCGATAAAATAGTTGGCATGGATTTGGTATAGATCTGAGTAAGCAAAGATCAACTGAACATTTGATACATGCAAGACACTAGAGGAGGTGAAGGAAGGAGGCTAAGGCAAGGCATAATTTCTGGAATCAAGGACTGTGACAACTAACCACTTACCATTTTCCAGTTATTGCATCACAGTATAGCATCCTTTGTCATGTACCAGTTAACTGACAGAAAGAAGGACAGAAAGACAACCTCTCTTTATCTCCTTTATTCATAATAGGATGAATTCATGACTTTCACAGAAAATCCATGTCTTAAAAACAGAAGGATGTCAAATTTTTTATAATATGGATGAAAATATTTAAGAAAATAAAATGAGAGATAACACATCATGTTCCATTTTAACCAATAAATCTTTATAATCATGTAATCATATTTTGTCTTTAGGAGAAATGAGTGAGAAAGTAACAAGAGCTAAAATACCAACAACTCTTAGGAAGGCAAACTGAGTCATCTTTTCGGAGCTAGGAGGAAATGAGGGGAAGACATCAGTATCAAGAGTTGGAGAGGTCTGACCCCTCACTGCTTTATTGTCTTGCCCTTTGGTTTCTTTCCAGGCAAGGAAGAGTGTTGAGTCTCCTGAAGGGTTTTGTAGACATCTGAAAGCAATCCGTGGAAGACAGCTGTCCTGGGACCCACAATAGGCAGTCTGTAGTGAATACTCTCTGGAGAATAGTGTGAGAAGAAGGAAGAATAAAGGTTGCTTAGACTCTGTCCTTAATGAAACTCAAAGTAACCAAGGGCCACCAAAGACTTCCTCAACCTTTTGAAACAGATTCAAAATTCACAGAAGAATGTCTTGCAATAAAGTCATCTTGTTCCCCCAAATTTTTAAGCTTTTTAAAATCCTGTCAAGGAGGCCAGAAGAAGCATTTAGAAATAAAGCATTTAGGAGTCATTGATGTTTAAATTCAAAATGAGTATGAAACATATCTGGAGTTGTAATATTAGTCAAAGGGAAAAGAGGACTCTCAGACTTTTTGGGGACATATGCAGTTCTGTTCTTTGAAAAAAAAAAGAGTAACATGATCTTACAAAAAAAAAACTACAGTACGGACAGAAACTATTTTGCATTTCAAAAGGAGCCTTCATGTTGTGAATAATTTATTTTTGTACTCTTTAAAATCCTTACCATTCTGACCTCTTTTTCAAGTATGATTTGACTTATAAAAACTTAGTTACCTTTTAGTTTTTCCAGGAGACACATTGCTTGAAGGAAGGTTGATCAATGTATGAAATAAAACCTTCCTCTTGGGAATCACTGAATAACTAAGGGAATTGGAGCACTGAACTTTCCACTGGAACAAGTTCCTTGATCAAGCCTAATGAGAACTAGAGATATTATTCGATCAAAAATCTAGGATCTGATTCTATCTCATTACTGTAATGAGGAGGAAACAGTGGCCTACGGTAAGAGGGCCAAATGAACTGAGGACTAGAATCCAGATATCCTGAACCCTAGCTTAGTACTCTTTGTACCACATCATAGACAGAAGGGCAGCCAATTGCCAGAAGGTAGCTATAAATCAGGTGGTTAACATCGGTACCAGTGATATCAAGACTAAGAGCCTGTAAATGTTAGGGAACTGTGGGCTCAAGGCAAGGATAAATGAATCCAGAAGAAGTCCTTATCACTTACAGAGATAGGTTTTCCATTAGCTCGTGTTGAGAATTACTGGTAACGTATAAGGTTTAGCTGAATCCAGAAAATGTTAGAAATCACTGTTGCAACCAACAGAATGAATTCATCATCTGCAGTAATGTTTACTGGGATGTGTCAGATGCTCAGTATCTGTAGATTGTTTATAGGGTACACAGCACAGGTGGTTGGCAGCTTCAGCAACAAGCAACATGTCTTGCAGTATGCGTCGACAAGTCTATGCTGTCTAAACCAGAAGGGCTAGGACAGTGCTCACAGGTTTTCCGGTTTGCTCAAAGGTAAAGGTTGCTTGTGTTGAGTTCCTAGCTGTCTAGTGGGATAAGATGCTACTCTGGTTTTATAGGTAGGAATGTGGAGATCAAACCCACATGGACTAAAATTTGGACCCAAGTCTAGGCTAGTGCTTTTTCCATTGCAGAGATCATGCACAAGAGTAGAGCTCAGTTTGAAAAGGTCACAACCAGAATTAGCAGGAGATCTACCAAGCTTAAACTCCTAGCCAGTTCTGCAACCATTCTCCTTATAGTTTTGCCTCCAAGATTGATGTCCCAGATTGGACTCTGTGCAAAAATAAACTCTGTTCAAAAACCTAACATACTAATCCTGTGTACTCTGAGTCTAGCTCTGATACTATTAATTGAAATATACATCCAGGGCTAATAAACTGGTGAAAGGCATCTTGTTACATTATTCTCTAGGATCAGAAAATGAATTTTCTTGCTTGAAAGGAGTGTGTGTGTGTGTGTGTGTGTGTGTGTTTTGTGTCATTTATTTGCATGATAGGTTTCCAAAAGTTCAATTCCAAAAAGAATTTAGAATGAATATGCAATGGTCACAGATCACTCTGAAGCTAAATGCTCATGTTCATTACTCAGTATTCTCTTAGCTTTGAGAAAAGGAGGTGGTGACAGACCAGAGAAAAGCAGTGGGGAGCTTTTGTTCTATGGGGGCTCTTAGATTCCACTTTGGCTAAATGAACTCGGCTGATATTTTTTGATACATAAGTGATGCACAGGGATTGCCTTTCACTACACTAAAGTGAATAGCTCCAAGCCTCAGCTGTCTCTAAAGTCTCTAGTCTCCCTTTTGCAATCACCTCGATATATTCTCAAGTTTCCCTTGTAGACTCTTTCCTGAGTCAATTCTGTCTTGGGGTCCTCTGCAAGTTTCCAGGATAAAGCTTTGATTTTCTTATCCATATAACATGATTTTGATTTACTTTACCATATATATCTAAAGAAAGAAAGACCTCATGTGACTTCAGTTAATTTGGGAGCAAATAAAAAGATAAAATAATCTTGGAAACCCTAAGGTCTTGCACTGGATCAACCCAAAGAATGGCCCACCCCCACCTTTACTGGCCCATTGTTGGTTTCTCCAACCTAGGTCAATGCTGAAGGCTGAGAAAGAAACATTATTCTATAGAATACCACTGTGCACCTGTTTGAAGAAAGCAGGTATTTTAGGGAACCCAAGGTATTTTAGAGAACATTCAGGGCCTTAGTGAAGCCATCCCAGGGATGTGGTGATATAGTTTCCTTCCCTCTTTGGCTAGTGCCATCAGGACTCCCTGAAGAAATTTTATCTGGTTTGTGCCCCATCTCTATGGAAACCCTTCACATGTGAATTATTGGTCAGAGCCATGTGGCTTGGGAGATAGAGCCTGGAAAAGAACATGGTACAGATGATGGCAAGTGAGGCTCAAGGGAAGGAGCGATAGGGCTCCACACACCTGAAAAGGCAATGCATGAGAGAAAGGGCTGGAAAATGAGAATTTATTCAGAAAACTTAGAAATTATGCTAGGGATTAAACTTTCCATTCTACTATCTTGGGCATAGTATATCTCACATTGTAAGTACTTGAACAGAAAACAAACCTGTTAGAATGTCATCACGGGAAGGTTTGGGCACAGTGTGGGCTTTGGGTTGACGAAGATTCATCATTCTAATTGGAAGAAACAAGAAAACACCTGAGTCAGTTGACTAGGGCTTGATGGAAAGGATTGTGTCTTTGTCTACTCTGAAACACAGATAGGCTCGTGAGTGCAGTGATCAGGCCACTATGCAGCAGTGTGAGCTGTCTGTGCTGAAGACTATTAATTCTCAAGGTCTTTTTACTTAGTGACATTTGCATTGGTAGGATTTAATAAAACCTACATCAAAAAAATTTCATTCCATTATCAAACATGCATGGTCTGAAAATAGGAAGGATTAAGAAAAGAATTTTCCAATTTTCAGAAAAAAAGTAAAAATTCTTTCAGGTCAGTAATCTGGCCTCAAAACCTTAAAAATTTAATGTTTTTATTAGAATGTACCAACTTTAGTGAAAATGTTCTAACCACATCCTATTTTTGCTGATGGCCAAGACTAAGGAGGTGACCCTCAACCAAAATACCTATGAGACCAAAATATATTTTAGATTAATTGGTCTAAATTTCTTAATTTTTAAGACCGAAAAATCAGTAAGCTTTGATGAGCTCTATATTCATTTTATGGTTTCTGCCTCCACAAAGATCTTCCTGAAATTATTTTTGCCTTGCTACCAAAATCATGGCTAATCTACAGAGTTTGTTTTATTCAACTGCTACTTGAGGACTCATTGAAACTGAGAAAAACAGAAATCAAAACCTTTTATTACCCATGTTGGCAAACAGACAGGTGGTATTTTCAAGACTGCAGAGTGTAAGATTTGTATGTTCTGTAATTCAAAGAATATATCTGTTCCTATATCTTTTTTCCCTCTTGCTTCTTTTTTTCTTCACTCCTTACATCCAACATGTATTATTTTAATTCCTGCAAGAGCTATCATAAAGTCATTAAAAAAACAAACAAACAAACAAACAATTATTTCAGTGAGAGCAATTCCATCTGCCTATATGTGTAGTGAGACTTAAAAAGTATGGAGGACAGATTTTATCAACCACAAACAGCACAAGGCCCTTACTTATAGTCACTTTAGTTTAAGTCTCAAATAGAAGTGATGTATTTCCTTCACCATACTGAAAAAAGAAAAAAAAAAGACCAATCTAATGATATTGTTGGTTGGTGTTGACATGGTTTTGGGAATAGTTCAATTTTTGGTCTTAGTTTTAGAGATGAAAGCTATTTATTTTTTTAAAAAAGTCAACCTATGATTCTGGGTTTTGGAACTTTATTTAAAGTACCAATCTTACAAGATAAATAAAATAGGGCAAAAATTGTCAAGTCTCTTCTACAAAAGAGTTAACTTTTACTCAGAAATCCTTGATTTTATGTAGTTCAGCTTTCTACTTAAAGTTCATAAAGTGTTTGTTGAAATGTTATCATGATCTCATGTAAGAATTCCTTGAAAGTATAGAGTAAAAATAGGTAAATGTTATTAGTAATGGCATGTGTACTGTCCAGTTACGTATTTCCCCCATGGTGTTATCTACACCTGGCACATGGTCTCAAAGCATCTGACTTTATATCATAGTATGGAACAAGTTAAAGTAATAAAAGGAATCAGAACATCTACTTCTGAACAAGATAAGGTTATAAAAAGATCAATTTTTGCCCTCCCATTATTTCTTTCTGCATGCAGGGAAAAAACTTATCTATTGCCCTTGTATCACATGTCACTATTTTGGTCTATACTCCAATCATCTATGGCAAGGGAGGTTAGCATACATTGATGCTTTATCCAGAGTTCATGTTTGGGGCTTTTTAAAAAAGTGAAAGTCAAATCCTTCTTTGGTATCTGAAAAATAAATACAGAAAAAACCCTTTGAAAAGCCAGCTAATGAATTTTGACTGATTTTATTTCTGTCGTACCTGGTATTAAAAAGTAAGCAAGCAATGACAACCAAAGAAACAAGAGAAATTGTAGTTACTTAAAAGTAGCAGAGGATGTCTTGGACTCAGGATGAATGATGTGTAATCTTCTGTATTTTATGAATTACGTGTGTAATCACTTAAATTTTCAAAATCTCCTATGTTTTTTCTTACACTGTTTATTAAAGATAAAAGCTTTTATTTTCTACCGTAGTTTCAGTGAAAAGGTGAAGCAATTTTATTTAGTCTGATTCTTCGGATTAACGAGAAAATGAAACCTGTCAAGAAGTCCATTCTTTAAATATCCTACTTGCTCTTCTTAATCTAAGACCCAAGCAAGTATAGCCAGAGTTAAAGCCCTGTTTCTTTAGCTTACCTATGATTCATAAAATTCTTAAAGGATAGTTTCAGATCATCTGGGATTGTCATAGTTCTTGGCTGTACCTAAGGACGAAAGTCTCATTTAGAACACTGGCCATAATGACATTCTGATTTAAATAAATATTATACCACCTTAACAAATGAGTTGTATTTGACATTAAAGTCATCTATACATCCTTATACCATGTGAAAGCATTATTTTTCTTCCCTGGCATTGTATTTTGACGTTAGATGCCTCAACATTAGTAGGCTTTTGAAACCTGTTTAGATCATCTCACAGACTTTTCAAGTCTTGGGGTACCCATTATTTTCTCACAGAGTTGACTGGCTCTTGGACCACTCTCTGGGGTGCAGTTCTCTTGTTTTCTATCCTCAGGACTTCCTCTATTGGAGACTCATAAACATTTTATTGTTTGTTTGTTTTGTTACCAGGGATTGAACTCACAACCTTGCACCTGCCAAGCAGGTGCTTAAATTACTGAGCTAATCCCCGGCCCTATTTTTGAGACACGGTCTCAATCTGCAGCTCAGGCTGACCTTGAACTCACTTTGTAGCCCAGGATGGTCTCAAACTCATAACGATCCTCCTGCCTCAACCTCCCGAGTGCTGGGATTAAAGGCGTGCGCCCCTATTGTATTCTTTTGCTTAATGTCTGGCTTTCCTGATGGACTTTCCACTTCATAATGATAGAGGTCATATCTCTATTTTTGTATTTCCAGCTCCCAAACTTCCTATTTAGGACATTTAAAAATAAATTTGTGAATAAATGAGCCCACTTTGAAGCACACTTGAAAATTTCAAGTGTGCCCTTCATATAGACTGAAAACAGCGTAAATCAGCAGTTTTCAAATTTGCTTCTAGCTCTACAGGGCGAAAGTGTTTTTCACTAAGCATTGTTTTTCAGTATTTCTCAGAAATGATTGTACCCATGACAATTAAATGATAATCACAAAGATATAGGTGTGGGTGTTCAGCTGGCCTACTCACTGAGTGACTGGTACCAAGTGATTTGGGACTTCAATTTATGACACAATAAAATTGCAAATTACAATGCATCAAGGACCTCTCGAGGTGCTTGAAAATAGCAAAAAGCTGAAAATCAAATCTACACGAACTTCAGTCACCTTCTATATGAATATGAAGTCAGACTGTTTTCCTAACTTAGCTGAGGGAAGAGTTGGGGTGGGAAGGAAGGTGAATGGGTAACAAGGAGCATCTGGGGTTATTGGGGACAGCAAAGGCTTATTGAGAGCCTAAGAGAGGTTCCTAGATGCATAGAAGGGGGAGAGACTATAAAAGAGACATGATTGCTCTTTTCCAAAATATCATCTAAAGTCAGTCCTGCTTCAAGAAGAGATGCAGAAAACTCTTTCTGAATAGCATAATCCCTGTTCCAAAGTCCCTAATTCTAGCTGATGTATTATATGCATTAGGTGGGCTACAGGGAATCCATCCAGACAAAGTTGTGGATTATCACTTTGTTTCTGAGAAAAAGTATATTGTGTTGTTTTTATTTTCTCTCCTTTATTAACTTTTTTATTTCCTCTCCTTTATTAATTTTTTAAAATTCTGTAAGTGTATATATATGGTGTCAAAACTCAATACATGTATATAGTGCATAATGATCAAATCAGGAGAATATTTTCTTTTCCTTTAACTTAAAAACATTCTTATCAACACATACTATTTTTCTCTATGTAGTACAGGGTATCTTACATGCTACAGTTATTGAGGTTTTAAAAGAAGCTGACATATTCTGGATCCTTACCCCTGTCAAATGAATAGTTTACAAAAATTTTCCCTCCTTCTGTAGGCTATCTCTTTATTCTGTTGTTTGCTTCCTTTGCTGTACAGAAGTTTCTTAGTTTGATATAATACTATTCATCTATTCTAGGTTTTGTATCCTGTGTATTTGGGGTGTTAGCCAAAAAAAGCACTGCCTATACAGATGTCTTGTAGTGTCTTCTCTATGTTTCTTCCTAATAGTTTCATAGTTTCATGTCTCACAGTTAAGTTTTTGATTTATTCTGGGTTTATTTTTATATAGGATGAAAGATAGAAATCAATTTACAATTTCTGTACCTGATTAACTAGGTTTCCCAGCATCTTTTATTGAAGAGGAATTTTTTTAAAGAGAAAAAAACAGAAAAATCAAGAGGCAAACAAAACACTCAACAACAACAAAAGCAAAATGACAAAAACAATAGTGATGTAGGATTTCAAACCAAGATGATAAGAATGTAACAATGGTTGTTATATTGCATGCTGTAATCATCAAAATAGTTGCTCAGGCATGCAAAATTGATCAAACAATGTAACTTCCCTTTGAGAAGTTTCTTTCCCTTTTACTATATCTATCATAACTTTTGAATCTTATTTACTCTTTCAGGTTATTACACTAATAAGACAATCTGGTATTTACCTATGCAAGTCTAATTTATTTCACTTATGAGTATGGTTTCTAGTTGTACCCATTTACCTTTAAAAGCCTTGATTTTATCATTCTTTATGGTTGAATAGTATTTCATAGTATAAAAATACCATTCCTCAGTTGATGGGCCTTTGGGTTGTTTCCAAGATCTGGCTATTACAATTGTGGAGCTATAAATATGGGTGTATATATATTACTGTGGTATGATGCTTTCAGTTCTTCTGGGAAAATACCCAGAAGGAATAGCTGGGTTAAATGCAACCTCTAATCCTAGTTTTTTGAGGAATCTCCACACTGATTTCCACAGTGGTTGTACCAGTCTACATTCCCACCAATAATGGAGAAGGGTTCCTTTTTCTCCACAGCCCCACCAGTATTTGTTACTGGTTGATTTTTTAATGTTAGCCATTCTTTCTGGAGTGAGGTGATATCTCAGTAATGTTTTAATTTGCATTTTTTGAATAATCAATGATATTGAACATTTTTTCATATATTTATTTGCCATTTGTATTTCTTCATCTGAGAATTGTGTATTCATCTCAGATGCCCATTTTTGGATTGGGTCTTTGAATTTGGGGGCCTGATCTTTTTCAATTCTTTATATGTTCTGAATAGTCATTTTCTACAGTGCATATTTTTGGCATCTTTGTCAAGAATTGATTAACTGTAAATTATGGGGCACTCTATTCTTTTGTCTATGTATCTGGTTTTATGTCAATACTATGTTGCTTTGATTACTAGAGTTTTGTGTTATATTTTGAAGTCAGGTAGTGGGATACATCTTCATTCAGATTTGCTTGTGTTTGCTGAAGATTGATTTGGCTATTTGGGGCCTTTTCTGCTTCCATATGAATGTATTTTAGAATTTTTTTCTAGTTCTATAAAGAATGTTATTAATATTTTGATGGGTATTACATTGAATGTGTAGATTTCTCTGTGTAGTATGCACATTTTAACAATATTTCTTCAATCCATGAACAGAGGAGATGTTTCTATTTTTGTGTGTGTCATCTTTAAATTTTTCATTGGAGTTTGGTAATTTTCATTATAGAAGTTCATGTCCTTGGTTAAATTTATTTTTAGGATTTTTTTGGTAGTTATTATAATATTCGTTTCATGACTTGTTTTTCAGTGCTCTTATTATTAATGTATAAAATGCTTCTGATTTTTATATGTTGATTTTGTATCCTGGTTTTACTGAATTGGTTCGTTATTCTAATAGTCTTTTGGTGTAGTCTTTGGATTTTTAGAGACAGAATTGTATCATATGCAAACAGGGACAAATTGACTTCCTTTCTTCATATTCATATGCCTTTTACTACTTTAGATTGTCTAATTTTCTAGCTAAGACTTCCAGCATTTTGTTGAAAGCAAATGGTGAGAGTGGACATCCTTTTCTTTTCTTTTAGAAGAAATCACAGCCTTTGCCATTCATAATGATGCTGGTTGCAAGTTTCTTATTTACAGTCTTTGAATTGAGGCATATACTTTCTATACCTATTTCAGTCAGGGATTTCTATGCTAAATGAATATTGAATTTTATTAAATGCCTTTTCTATGTAAACTATATTGAAGTAAAACAATCTTTGTTCTTCATTTTGTTGATCCAATATATTGCATTTATTGACTTGCATATGTTGAACCATCGTTGTGTCTCTAAGATAGATTCTACTTGATCTTGACTTACTCGTGGATTTGGATTGCTAGTATTTTTGCTGAAAATTTTTGCATCTGTATTCACTAGAGATAATAACCTATAGTTTGTCTGGTTTCAATAATAGGTGGTCTCACAGAATGAGTTTGGAAGAAATCCCTCCAGTCAAGGCTTTGGAATACTTTGAAAATACAGATAACTAGTTCTTCCTTAAAAGATTGATAGAATCCAGCAGCAAAGCCATCCAGTCCTGGATTTTCTTAGTTGGTACCTTTTCATTACTGATTTAGTTTCATTGCTAGTTACTGGTCTGTTTAGACAGTCTTAAGTCTTCATAGTTCAATTTTGGTATTTTATCCTTGATGAGAAATTTATCTAAGATTTTCCAAGTTTTTTAAACTGTTAGTGTATAGCTGTTCATAATATTTTCTACCTATCCTTTGTATTTCTAGCGTTATCAATTCTAATGTCTCCTTCATCTCCAAATCTATTTGTGTATCCTTTGTCTTGGTTTAGTTAAAGATTTGTTGATATTTGTCTTTTCAAAAGGCCAACTCTTCATTTTACTGACCTTTTGTACTGTTGTGTGGGCTTTATTTCATTTATTTCTGCTCTGATCTTTGTTATTTATTACTAGTAATTTTCAGTTTGGTTTTTCCTTGAAAACTCCTTGAGATGCAGTTAGGTTGCTTACTTGAAATCTTTGTATTTTAAAAAATGTAGGTACTGCTGGGAGTTTGACTCAGTGGCTTAAGCGCCTGCACTGGCAGGCGCGAGGTTGTGAGTTCAATCCCCCGGTGCCGAAAAAAAAATGTAGGCACTTATTATTATATAAACTTCCTTTTTAGTACTGTTTTTGGAATACCTTATACATTTTAATATGTTGTATTTCTATTAGCATTTGCTTCAAGACACTTTTAAATTTCCTTTCATTTCTTCAATAACACATCATTCATTCAGCAGCATGTTGTTCAGTCTCCTTGTATTTGTTTAATTTCTGAAATTTCTTCTGTCACTTATGTCAATTTTATTCCATTGTGGTCAGAAAAAATATATTATATGATTTAAATTTTTAAAAATTTGTTGAGACTTGTTTTGTGGTCCAACATAGGGTCCATTCTAGAGAATATTTCATATACAGATGAAAATAATATATCTTCTTCAGTGGTTGGATGAATTGATCTTTATATGTCTGCTAGGCTCATTTGATCTATAGTATAGTTTAATTTGTGTTTCTTTGTTGATTGTTTTGGGAGGTGGGAGGTTTGGGTAATCGATTGATAAAAATGAAGTGGCAAAATCTCCCACTATTATGCTGTATCCTCTCTCTCTCTGTAGATCTAATCATGTTTGTTTTATAAAACTGAGTACTCTAGCATTTGTTGCGCTTACATTAAAAATTATGTCTTCTTCTTGAATTCATGCCTTGATTATTAGTGACTTTGTTCTTTTTATTTTTTTACATTTTTTGGCCTTAAGTCTATTTTGTGTGATAGAAGAACAGCTATTCCTACTCACTTACGGAATATATCTGATTTCCAGTCTCTGTATGTCTTTATTGGTGAAGTGAATTTCTTGTAGGCAGCAAATCATTGAGTCTTGTTTTTGTATCTGTTCAACCAGTTCATATTTTTTAATAGAGGAATTTAGTCCATTTACATCCCAGATTATTACTGATAAGGACTTGTTCCTCATATTAGTAAGAGTTCTCTAGAAGAACAGGTTCAATATACAGCCTATGAATCTGGGATTTATATGAACAAGTGATTTATTAGGTAGGCTCACAGAATCAGAAATAGAATACTCCCAGTGGCTGTTTGCCAGAGCAGAGGTGGAAGAATCTGAAATGACTGTCTTCATGCTAAATAGCTGGAGGATCCAGTAGCAGTCGAAGGTTGACTACAGAGTCACCAGTGTGAATCTGTCAGAAGGCCAGAGAGTCTTCACTGTGCTGGAAGAATGAAGGAACTGGAGACCAGCGTCCAAAGGCAATGGTGAAGACTGGCTCCTCCAATAAAAAGGGGAAGATTTCCTTCTTCTTTCCCTTTTTATTTTGTCCAAGATACAGCCTATTGGTTGGTGCCACCTACATCTGGGGTGGATCTTTCCCCTTCAGTTTGCTGTCCTATATATCAATCACCCACAGACACACCTAGAACTTACTAATCTGCTGGCCAGTTCTTATACAAGTTGACACATAACAGTCAACAGTCACATTCTTGTAATTTTATAAAATTATTTGTTTGTTTTGAATAGCCTTTGTTTATTCTTCCTCCCTTACTGTCTATCTTTGTGGTTTATTGTATGGGCAAGGTTTGATTCTTTTTTAGTTTTCTGTGGTATATCTGCTCTTCCAGTGTATTTTAGACATACGTGTGTTTTTGTGATGGTGATTGTCATTTGCCTCTGGATATAGGTAGGACTGGCTCCTCCAATAAAAAGGGGAAGATTTCCTTCTTCTTTCCCTTTTTATTCTGTCCAAGGTACAGCCTATTGGTTGGTGCCACCTACATCTGGAGTAGATCTTTCCCCTTCAGTTTGCTGGCCTGTATATCAATCACCCACAGACAGTTTTAGAAACTTTTGTTAAGCTAGTCTAGTGGGGATGAATTCCCTCAGTTTTTTGCTTGACTGTTATTTTTCTTTTGTTTCTGAAGGATAACTTTGTTCAGTATTGAATTTTGATAGGTGTTTTCTTTCAGAATTTGGAATATTTAATCTCATTCCCTCCTATCGTATAAGGTTTCTGCACAGAAATCTGCTGTTAGTCTAATGGGGTTTCCCTTAAATATTATTTGGTGCTTTTCTCTTGCAGTTTTTAGAATTCTGTTTTTATCTTGTGCTTTTGATGGTTTGACTATGGTATGCCATGGTGAGAATCTTTTCTGAGCATGTCTATTTTGAGTCCCATTAGATATCTATATCTATATTGATATCTATATATATATATATATATATAATTTTGAATCTTATTGGATATATATATATACTTATTTTATTTTGAGTCCTATTGGAGATATATATATATATATATATATATATATATATATATGATTGGGAATGGTTTCAGGTATTACTTTGCTATGCTTCCTTTTTTTCCTTTGCAAGCATGAATATTTATTCATTTAATCATGTTCCAATGTTCTCAGGGTGTGTCTTTATCCTTTTCCCTCCTCTTTCTCCTTCTTCTGTCTCTCCTCCTTCTTTTCTTCAACTGACCAAGCTAATTCAAAAGATCTGTATTTAAATTCAGATATTCTTTATTCTGCTTGATCCAGTCTGTTGTTTAGGCTTTCAACTGCATTTTTAAAATTCGACTTAATGAATTTTTCATTTCTAAGATTTCTGTTTTGCTGTTTTTCAGGGTCTCTGTCTTTGCTGAATGTTTTATTGTTTTCTAAATTTCATTTAACAATCTGTGTTCTCTTGAGTCCCATAGAGCTTCCTTATAGTCATTCTTTTAGTTTCTCTATCAGGTATTTAATCAATATAGACTTTTTTTTAGTATATATGCTACTGAAGTGAACATAATATACTCTTTTTAAAATCTGTGGCTAGAAAATCACCGTGTTCTTTTGAAAGCAGCCTTCCAGATCTTTTGGGGGAGTTATTAACACATCTTAGTTCTTTTTTAGCCCCTTTAAAATTTCTTTTCATGATGTTTTATAGTTTTAGATGTACATGTATTGTAGTTATTTTGTTAACTTTTTTCCTAAGTATTTTTGATGCTATTATGAAGGAGATTACTTTTCTTTCGTATTGCTCATTGCTAGTGTATAGAAACAAATAAGTGTTTGCACATTTTATATTGATCTTGTTTCCTAAAATTCTGCCATATTCATTTATTAGTTCTAATTGTTGTTGGTGGGCTGTTTTGTTTTTGGCATGTGTGTGTCTGTGTCTGTGTGTACTACCCAGGATGTTCTGTATATAAGATCATGTCACTGGCAAAGACAGAGATTTATTTCTCCCTTTCTAATGTTTATGTATTTTATTTCTTTTCCTTGTTTTAAATTCCCCAGCTAGAACATGCAGTACAATGTTGAATAAAAATGACAAGTACAAACATTTTTATCTTGTTCTTTATCTTAGAAGAATTATCTAGTCTTTCACTTTGGAGTGTGATGTTAGCTATAGAATTTTCACAGATGACTTTCATTACGTTGAAGAAATTTCCTTCTATTCCTACAAGACTTTTTAAATCTTCTCATTCACTCACTGCTGAGAGATGAAGGGCATCACAGTGATTATATCAGTTCCCCAGTAGCACATCAAAGATGTGAAAGTACTTCTGTATATGGCGAGAGTATTTTCTACTTGTTTTCTAACTGATTGTAGTTTTGCACCAGCTTCTGACAGCAGTAGGGAAGGTTCCTGGGCACTTTTGAGTTTGAATACCTTTTTTGTAGAAGTTACAAAAATGGTAAAAGCACAGTGAATGGTTTCCCTCCTCTCAGGTTTGCCACAGGGCAAAAGTCAAAGAAGTGGTTTTGAGAAAGGACAATGGCTCAAGTCCCAAGTGTGCCAGTTGGACTGGCCATCTCAGCCCTGGAGTCAGCACATTCTACATGGAATTCCAGGAATAAAACTAGGAGGAATTCCAGGCCAGACTCCAGTCAGTGCTAAGATTAAACTCTGTGAACCTAATTAAATGGAAAATGAACATAGATTGCAACATTAGGTATATCACTGCTTGTAGCTTCAATTAAAATTCCAATTACCACACAAGAAGTCCACAGAACTGCTGTTCTCTTCCCTAGGCTACCGGTCTGAAGCATTTAGCCATGAACTCAGGAAACGATCCTCTCTGTACTTCTTGGTTTTCTTCTATCTCATTCCCTTTCTCTCACAACACATTTATTTCTGCTTTTTCTCCATGTGAAAGGAGAATCACAACATACCAGAGTTGAAGAGACCTGATCTCATCCCCTACTCTAAATCTAACTGTATGCTTAAATCACCTTTAACCTAAGCCTTGTCTTTACCCTGACCCGAACAGCTGCCCATTCCTAACCAGAATCCTTATATTAACCAAAGCCTTAACTCCAACTTGGTGCAACACCTTTCCTGAAACAGGCCTCTTTCATCAGTAACTCTGAGAATGGCAGAGCCTTATGTTTGTTCCCTCCTCACCCCCAGATGTCCTTCTTTATTTTCTTTATACTCCTTCCTCACCACGTCCCCAGATAGCCATGCCTTCTGAGACCTTCCCTAGAAAGAAACTATTGTCAAATCTCTTCCCATTTTTTTCTTCTGAGTTACTTACTGAATTAGTGATGAATCCAAAGATTAAACGAAGTGTTCTGATTTTGTAATGGTAGAAGAGGACTTGTGTCATGTGTGTGTGTTAGGGAGATGTTAAATGGAAAGAAGATGCTCTATACCACCTGGAACCTCTTTGCAAAGATGCAGTAACTTAGAAGCCCATAACAAAGTGGTTCATCTCATGTCTTTCCCTGTGACCTGCCACCTTGTCTCACCTGTGGCTTGTTGAAATGGGGTGGGTTTGTCATATGGTGTCAGAGTTGATGCTGCTGGAAAGACCTACCATTCCTCTTTTGCATCTTCCAGCAGGGCCTTCCTTGTGTGGGTGGGTGGGCATCACTGTCTCCTCACAGGACTCCGTGGAGGAAGGGGAGTGCCACGCCCTGGGGGATGCATGCCCTTTTCTCTCACCCTTTGCCTACCATTTTTACTTCTCGACATGTGGAGCACAACCACTTGCTTCTGAGCAA
This sequence comes from Dasyprocta punctata, assembly GCA_004363535.1. NCBI lineage: Eukaryota > Metazoa > Chordata > Mammalia > Rodentia > Dasyproctidae > Dasyprocta > Dasyprocta punctata. Next base: position 84,291 of record RJWM01000566.1, read on the forward strand.
CCTGGGGTCAGTCTGACTCCTCCCAGCCTAAGGGGGAGAGAGAGAAACAGAAACAGGTGAGGAAATATCGCAGCACTTGGGGCAGCAAAGGAGTGAAGAAGAGGGTACATGTGAGAGAGATAATGCCTTTCCTTCCATGGGACAAAGATGGGCACTGTGAACTCATCCCCATGCAGGGTGGTTGTTGAATCTTGGGATTTGCTGCAGTTGGTAGATTCAGCAGGGTTTAGTAGGAAGCAGTGACCATGGATGAGCTAATAGTCCTAGGGCTGCTGTATACAGTGGCACAGGTATAAGGACAGCTGGCACAGGGGGATAAAGTAGGGCTGGGAGCTGACATGCAATGGGGTCTCTGCTTTCCATCTCAGACTGAAAAGCACCCATGACTGAAGAACAGCATTCTCTCATAGGTTGTACATCATTCACATTTTACAACCCCCCCCCCCAAATGGGCTGGCTTAGGACCACTAATGGCCTAAAAATGAACAAAATGTCTCTTCTGCAAACCTCCGTTCCCCTTAACTCTGGCTCAACATCAGCTCTCAAGTATGCATAGTCCACCAACGCTTGGGTCTTCTGCTCCTCCTGAGAGCCATGTGCTAAAGCCATGCAGAACTGGGGCTGATGCTCGTGTCCTGAGTCCACACTCTCCCCCATGGATCAGAGGATGCCTCAGCATGGGTAGGGAGTGCCCAGTGGAGGGGAGTGGAGACATTCTGTCTCTTCTCTGAAACCACTGCTTCCCTTTTCACTTCATCTCTGAAAAAGGGTGAGAGAGAAGACTTCGGGGAATTTACTCTTGGAACACAAAGCTTTCGCTTGCATCTTGGCAAAAGGTTTGATTATGAACCAAATGAGAACTTCAGGTTAAAATAATATTTGGAGATTCTCTCTTACCATTCTTCATGCCTACTGACTTTAGAGTCATGAGAAATGTTCATAGAAAGCATAGAAAATAGGGGCAATGAGGGTCAGAGTGGCAAGCAAATGACAACTACAGGACTTCTTCCAATTGGTTGGCTTGTTAGCCTGACAGTAGATGTGTGCCCTGACTCACTCCTGCTGCCCTGGAAAGTGTTGGAAACAGGAAGAGGAGGAAAATATCTCTGCAGCCTGAGTTCTTAGGGTATTTTCCAAAGGTAACATTTGCTGTATTGGTTTGCAAGTAGTTTTGTCCTCTGAGACATATGGCACTTGGGATTTGGGGGCTATTAACAACATTAGATTCTTTTGAGAAATATTTAAAATATGCTTCATTTTTACAGGGCATTTAAAAAGAATCAACCCAGTATTACAATGTTGTGGGTTGGTATGTTAAAGTATGAGTATGAATGACCAGATTCATTCACTGAACAACAAACATTTATTGTGAGGCCACCATGTGGAGGGTGCAGAGACGGTGTCACACAGACGAATAAGACAAAGCTTCTGACCCTGAGGAAGACAAGGGAAGGATGAAAATTCATTCATTTGCCTTTTTTTTTAGTTACACTGAGGTAAATAAGACACAGCCATCGACCTCAAACTGCTCATCACTTAGCAGTCTGTGTATCAAGAAGTATGATGGTGTTAAAGGTACTATGAAGGAAATTTTTCAGACCACAGGGAAGCTGAAGAGAGTTGTTGAGCTCACTTGGGGGTGGGGCAGAGGGAAAGAATCTGAGAAACATTAAATAAAAGAACAGGCAATGGTTAGGTAAGTGTGTAGAGGATGAACAGGGAGAGTGGAGGGCATTCCAGGCCCAGGAAACTGCACAACAGCAAGGAATAATAGCTGAGCAATCAGCTTCTGTTCACTAAGGCTAGGTTGTGTGGTAGGAAAAGTAGGGGGAGAGGGGGACCAGGGAGGAAGTGTCTTTCTGTATGGAGTCCAATTCAACTTCCTCCTATGCCTTCCCTGATATCCTGGGATGGTATCCAATGAAGCCCGGGCTTCTCCATCAATCCCTCACATTTTTGAGGTCTGAGGCCAAAATGCCTCACTAAAATTGCCTAGTTGTATACACTAGGTATCATAGAAGCAGCAATATCTCTGGGCTCTTAGAAAGGAGAGAGAGTGCTTTCCATTGGAGTAATCAGGAAGGGGTTGCTAGAAATAGCATTTATACTTGATCTGAAAGAATGAGGAAGGCCTGGGAATGGAGAGGTTAGGTGTGAGAAAACCTTTGGGTAGCTTTTGCCTTTTTTAGTGTTATAAATATATCACATAATATCTTCCAGTGAAATTAAATATATCACTGTATCCAGGCTTCTGTTTTCTGCCTAAGACTTCTACTAGACTCCAGGGATTGGAATCACAGAGTTCATTGCAAACCAGACAGCAAATATATTTATAAGATCTCCAAGGAGTATAGCAAGAGCTTGCTAAGTAATGATAACTGTAAATGTGACTACAGAGTCCCACAACTGTGATGATTTCCATCCTTTTTAACCTGAAATATAAGATGTTTCCCATACTGCACTACCTGTCCTTGTTAATTCCTTATCTTTAAACAATCATGTAGCCTTACTTTCTGAAAAAAACCTGTCTCCTGCTGCTCCTATCATTTATCAGGTGCTTGACTCTGATTCCATCAGCTTTGTGCTTTCTTCTATTCCTCTCCATATATATATATATATATATATATATATATATATATATATGATTTCTTTCTTCTATTCCTCTGTCTCTCTCTATATATATACACACATATATATAATTTCTTTCTTCTATCCAACTGAGTTATTTAAGAGCAAGAACCATGTCTTATACAGCAAAATTCTTTCCTCTTATTAAACTGGAAAAACAAACACTGACCAACAAACGTTCAGATATTCAAATTTATTCCTTTGTCAGATGTTGGTTAAATGAATGAATCATTGTAGGGACTTTAAATTAACAGATACATATTTGCATATGTTTGCAAAGGTCACTGTTACAACACTGCCTTCAGATAAACATTACAGGGTGCTATGGATTAAAAACTGGTAGTCAACTTAACACCAGCTGAATTAAATCGACATGGTGCTGAGTATAGATGGCCCACCTGAGAAAAGTTGCTAGCATAAATAGAGACATGGAGAAGAAGAGCGAGGTATTGTGAGTTTTCCTAAGTATCACTGTTTCTAGCCATTGGTTCTCCTGGAGGAGCTTGTTATGCTGGCTTCCCCAATATGAATTCAGCCATTATCATTGGAGGAGCTTGGGACCTTGTCGCTGAGAGTGTGGTTCACTTTGGAAGTGCCCTGCTCCTTACACACTTCCTGGCTCTGGAGGGGAAGATGTGTGCTGTTTAATCTCCAGGAGAAGCTTGTCAAGCTGGCTTCCTGGCATGTACTCGACTGTTATTGTTGGAAGAGCTCGGGACCTCATTGTCGCTGAGAATGGCTGTGGTACTTTTCAAGGGAGCCCTGGTCCTTATTTTGAGCATGACTTCTCAGTTCCAGTGTAGAACACTCAACCTATTGGCACAGCTCTTGCACTTCGCTGGCATAGACTTTCTAGCTTCCACCACTGACCTTTGGGCCTTCACAGTGGGCATGAGTCCTTGTCATGGGCTCTAGACCTCCAGCTGGATGTGTGGGAGGCATTGCCATGGGCTCTGGGTCTTCAGTTGGACTCATGCAGGACCATTGCTGTGGGATCCAGGCCCTTGGCTGAATATTCTGGGTCTTTAGTGTTGTGGACAGATTTTCCTGCCCTTCCTTGTGTTTAGCTCTGGGTGAGCATCATAAAACAGTATTATAAATTCTGTGTCCTGTATGTAGTTGTTCTCCCTGTAACCCCTGACTACAACACAGGGTATTAGTGTTGTGATGCAACAAACCAATTCCTCATAAGGTGCTGGGGATGAGCCAGGCTGAGATCCAAAGGGCTCTGTTGTAGACCTGGCTCTACAAGCAACCTGAGTGACTTTTGGTCAGTACTATAAACTATCTGGCTTCCCCCTTCATACTGATCGTGTCTGTGACCAACAAGACAGGGCAGACATCCTAATCCTGCCTACTGTGTACATGTAGAGTGAAAGCCAATCTTCAATGTGTATTCAGACTACCAGCTAAAGTCTTGCCTCCAAGGAGAGCTACTCCATTTCTCTTTGTTTGGAGGGGAGCCATGGCATGCAGCTGTGACAGGTAAGTCCACGGTTGATGAATATGGGTTGAGATTCCAAGTTCGGTAGGTCTCATTTCCTCAATTCTGTCTAGCTTCTTTCCCAACCCTGGGGAAAAGGTCTTTTCCTTTTGCACTATTCCTTTCCCCCTCTTAAGTTTCCATAATCCAGCTGAGGAGCAGTAGCAGGAATGGACACTGAATTGACCAGGTTCACAGCCAAGCCCCTGGTTATATTATCTCTGCAGTCAGAGGTGCTGAAGTGCTAATGGGGCTCTCATTTCCTGAGCAGCTGTCCTCAGGACAACAGATAGCACTTGTGGCAGGAGAGAGACAGCAACCTGTTCACAGCATAGTCGAGGTCTGATGCAGACTTCCAGCCTCTCCACAGAAGTCAAAGTCTGCTCTTCACAGTTCATAACTGAAAACACCTTAGGACCATATCTTCTGAGGTTCATAAGGGCTGGCTCATGGTCCAAGTCCATGGCCTTCTTAAGTCCTTGATAAAGAAACCTCTCTTTTCCTCCCCTCTCCTGTGCTCTCCTCTCCTCCCCTCCCCTCCCCTAGCCTTCTCCTCTTTCTGTCTCTCTCTCTTTCTCTCTTCTCTCTCACCTGTTCACATAACAAAAACTGAAAATGTAAGCACCAGATGGTGATTTTAAAAATAGGCATCATCAGCATGATTTGTGGAGCACTAACAAATTTGCCTCTGTCTTTGCCCTCTAACATTGCTATTTCTTTTGTTCCCTTTTACCCTGACTTAATTGAGAGGGAATTCAGAGACTGCCTGGTTTAACTTAATTAACCCAATGAGGAAACTGTAAACTAGGAAGGTTAAGAGATCTGTCCAATAGCACATCCAGTTAGTTTCAGTTGGCTGGAAAGTGTTTTGGATAAAGGATCAAGGACAGACTTCAAGGAAACTGTGATTCTTAGAGTACTTACGAAGTTATCGAAGAATCAACAACTGGGATCTCATCTTATTAAAAAGTTTTTGCACATTGAAAGAAAACACCAACAGAGTGAAAAGAAAACCCACACATTGGGAAAAGATTTTTGCCAACTGTCCCTCAGACAAAGGACTTTTATCTAGAATGTATGAAAAGTTGAAAAAAATCAGGCCCCCAAATTCAAAGACCCAATCCAAAAATGAGCATCTGAGACTAATGCACAATTCTCAGATGAAAAAATATAAAGTGAAATAAATCAGACTTGCATGTGTAAACACCAGATTGTCTTGCTAGTGTTAAAAAACTGAAAGTGTAAATAAGATTCAAAAATTACATTAGATATAGGAGAATGGTAACAAACAGCTCAAAGGGAAATTATATTGTTTGATCACACTTGAATGCCTGTATCTGGGAGCCTGAGCAATTACTTTGAGGATAGCCAATATGCAATCTAACTATTGTTAAATTTCCCTCATCTTGTTTCGAATTCTTGTATCATCATTGGTTTTTTTTTGTTGTTGTTGTTGTAGTCATTTTGCTTTTGTTGTTATTTTTTAGTAGTTCATTTGATTCTTCATTTTTCTGTTTTTTCACTTTAAAAAAATCCTTATGAAATTATAATTATTCCTATATTTCTTAAGAGTCCAAAAGATAGTAGTCAAGGAACTATTTTCAATATTCAAAAAATATGATTACAGCTTTTCCTTCTACTTGAAAATACCAGCCATTTGTATGAAAGAATGGAACTGAATATTGTTTTAAAACTGCTCTTACTATTCACTAGAAAAAAATTTCAAACCTGCTTAAAATAGCAGACATTCATACATCTCTAGACTTAGTAAACTTATTTTTTATTCTCTTTTAAAATTGTACTTGCAATTATATGTGTTTGATCAATATAAAGAGGAAAAGGACTTAGGAGTCTCTGAGGTAGTTTCCTTGATAGTCATAAGCTTTCAAACTTTAGGATCCAATGAGAGAGAAATAAGAAAAACACAAGGAAATGGGAAGTCACCATTCTACACGTTTTCCCAGCTGCACCGCAGCTCCTGCGCAATCCTTGCAGCCTAGGCTTTTTGTCATAGGTCTGTTATAAGCAAAATGTTCTCATCTTTACTCTGCCTCATTAAACTGGAACAACAAACACTGACTTGGAGCAGCTCTGACTGGTTCACACCCACCCCCAGCAGGAGCCAAAGGAGTTTCGGGTCTCCAGGGGCTGTTGCACACTTCCACTGCTGCCTCGCTGTGGATGGGTGAGTCACCCCTTGGCACAACTGCCTAACAATTATGATACACCGTCCCATTTTACAGTATCTTGAGAAGTCATGGGTCAATGCATGGAAATGACATGTGAATGTGGTGCTTAATGAAAAAAGTCCCTGCCAGGTAAATGACAAAACTTTTTAAGCTTTTTTTTTTTTTCTTTTCATTCAAACCTTTTCTTCTTTGTTATCTGTGCTTCCTTTGTTTCCTTCTTGGGTCCCACTTGTGTCTGTTTCTTCTCTGTCTGTCCCTTAGAGAACGCTGCGCTAGGCTCACATGCTCCTGCGCCAGGGAAGAAAGCCACCTGGAGTGTGCGTGTTCCAAGTTCCACCCTTTGCCCCATGATGGAATGAGAAGGGAGCCAGGTGGCAGGACCTTTGTGCTGTACACAGGTCCATGGGCCCCTGGGTGGCTGAAGGATGGCCAGCAGCCTCTTGGCAGTTCCCTGATATAGAGCACGAAGGAAGAGATAGAGTGTCCCCGGTGCATTCCACTACTGTGAAGCACAACAGTTTCTTTTTGGAAAGGAACAGCTGCTGGGTGAGCCCATGTTTTCCTCACAGCACACATGTGCCAGGCCTTATGCTCACAGCAGACTCTGGGGGTCAGGGTCAGATTTGAGGGAGTCTCTGTAACAGACAAGAACTGGACATGCAGTACCTGCCTGCTGCCCCAACAGAACAAGGATCCCAGGTTTCCGACCAGCCTTTCCAATCTGCAAGGGCAACTCTTTCTCATACACAAACCAGTAGAGGGCCAGTCCCCATAGGATGAGGGTGAGGGTGGGGGGACCCATGTTCTCTCCCAGCAGGAGCAATGTGTCAGTAACAGGCAGCTCACTGACCAAGCCGCTGTTGCTCTTGACTGTTACCTAGTGGCCATCCATGAAAATTACAGTCACAAAATACTGAATTCAACTAGCAGTGGTGGTGACCCTGTGGCATACGTGTTGTTTTTCTTTTAAGACAAAAGATGTTAATGTATGAGTTGCTTTTTCTAAACTAAAACCTCAGTATTCAGGTTTAATTGCAGTGTTGGCACTTGGTGATAAATACGTGGGTCTTGGGTTGCAGTTTGGGCCCTCATCTCTAAAACGTTTGCTGTCAATGAGAGCAAGGCCTCTCTTTTCCCCTGGTCATTGTTAACGTTTTCTTCCCTCACCCTCTGCCCCAGCCAACTTGATGTGTGGTGTCTTAGTGCCTTGGTTTCTGCATGCAGACCTGGAGCAAACATGGGACTAGCAACCTGTCTAAATAGGAAGTCTAGAGACCGACTGTGAGGCTTGCTGCTGGTTCATAGCAATGCCAAGCCAATCCTCCCTGCTCATTGTCCCCCTCACCTGGCGCATGTCATGGCGACCACTATTACCTGCTTGCTTGCACAAAGTGTTATGGATTAATAGATGATCTTTAAGCACGACTTGCACTCTGACACTCAAGTGTTGACAACCCAGGGCATCATCCACTGCTGCTGGCTTTTTGGGGCCTCTGAATCTTTCCCATATCCCAATCCCTGCTCATCCAACCCCAGCCTGGGACCTTTCCTCCCACCTTCAGTTGCAAGTACTTTGTTCCTCTCTCTGATGCTCCTGAAGCCATCCTGTCTCTGTGCCATCTGCCCCTCATTTGCGTAGGCTGAAGGTGAATTATTCACCTTGGATTTGTATTAAAGCAAACAGAAAGGGCCAGTAAGCATTGCTTGACTGGCATCAGGGTCCCAATGCACATTTACTGGACTCTTCGTATGTGTTGGACACCGGGCCAAGTGAGGAGGCAACGCTGAGTTGAGCACTGCGGAAAGCTATCCACTGAGGGCCCTGGCATTTTCCAGGTGAAGGAACAGCTTGTGTTTCAAGTGCCACCCCCACCCCCAACCTGAAGGAGGTGCCGTACTGACTGCACAAACACCATCAGGATCTCAGAAGCTTCGGTACACACAGTGAGCTGTTGCGGGCCACTGAGCATTACCCATCAGCCAGCGGCCCATTGTGGTTGGTTTCTATGAGTTGGAAAGGAAAGACTTTCCGGTGTAAAATTCCACAGGTGTAGGGATATGTAAGAAGGAGACGTAAGTAATTGTCGGGAAGGAGGTAGTGAGAAACTCCAGAAACCAGGAATAATCTATTTACATACTGAGAAGCAGTCTCCAAAGAGCTTGGGACCAATTCCTCCATATTTAATGCTTGGTTTTCCTTTTTGATGATTCTAATCTTATTCCTTTGTTCTTTATTCTGTGGACTGAATTCCCAGGCATTTGAGACGCAGTGAGGGGCTGATGCCAATTCATTTCATTCAACAAATTCTTCCTGAACACTGAGAATATACCAAGCCCAGGGCTGTGCTAAGAAAACAGGAAATGCTTTCGCATCCTGTGCCATCCTAGAACCGCGGTTAGTTTCACATCAGTTAAAAAATGATTGAGTACCTGAGATGAGACATCTGGAACTTGAAACAAAATAGGTGAATTCATATGCCTCTTCGATAAAGTCAGAAAAGCGGCAGAGGACTGAGATCTAAGTAATCAAAGTGAGAGAAAGTCAGAACCACAACTCCCAGTTGCAGAGCCAAGCCCTTGTTTGCTTCAGAGAGAACCCCAGGGACCCCACTGGAGCTGCCTCCTACTCCAGTTCTGGAGAGCTCAAGCCTTTAATGGGCTCCTAAAAGATAGCTTTGCCCTCCTGACTCACTTTTGCACCTCACTTCTTTTTGTTTTGGACTAACCAATGACAGGCCTACATTGTCAACAGTGTACAGATAGGGCAGGAAAAAAGATCATTCCTAAATGTACAAGTTAATGGTGAAATACACCCCAGGTATCTTTGAAAAGACCTGCACTGACGTTTTGATATTTAACCTGTGCCTGTCCTTTCGTGCCTGGCACTTGTATCGCTGCACACTGAAACAGTGTTATCTGTTTCCTTATATGAGACATCATCTTTCTAACCACCCTTCCTCTCCAGCATTCTCTCCAGTTAGCAGGTGACTTGGGGACTGTACTGGACAGCCCCAACCCTCTTCACAGGACTGTCTCTCTGTGTTCACCTTGCCACGTCACTGACATTCATTTTATCACAGTGTAAGTAGCCAAGGCCTGCAGAGACAGGTGATCACCCCCTGCCTGAGTGTGCAGCACTACGCACGCCCCTGGCAACTAAGGAACGGAAACTTGGAATGCTGGGGGTTTTGCCAAGAACACCTCTCCTTTCTACTGAGGAGAGATTTCCTTGTTCATTGTTCATTGTTCATTTTTCATGTAAAAGCAAAGGCATATGAAAGGAGCTTGGTGTTCACAAAGCACTCATTGCTTCATTTCTCCTCCACTTTCCTCAGTTCCTGGGCTTCACAAGGAGAGACGAGTCTTCCTCCAGCTCCTTCAGCACACTTTGTCTTTGACGTGGGGTTGGGCTGCCTTGGATGTGACACCCAAATACTTCCCAGGTCCTACCACCAAGCCAGTTTAGAACTGCTTCAGTGTACAGCCATCTCACATACACGAGACTCAGGGTGACCTAAAGGGCTTTGGAAGCTGATGATGAGCATGGCTTCAACACGGTCAGGCCGAGCTGGGAGAATCCTGCTAGAGGGAGAGGCAGGTGTCTCCAAAGCTCCCAATTGGGGGTACCCTGAACACACATCGCTAAATGTTCCTTTATCTTTTCCAGACAGTTCTGTTAGAGCTGGGCCAAGGCTTTATACTACTTGCTGCACATTGAGAACTCTCCTCCGAAGTCTCAGAAAATGGGCCCAAAAGGAACAGCATGGGACCCATAGATGTGGGCAGAGGAGCAGTTTCTCAGCCTTAAGAACTGTCCTTTCCTTTCTAAAGACTCTCCTGTCCTGTCCTGCCCTGGAACCTCAGAGCACCTCCCAGGTGATGCCCCGTTGTCTTGGAATTCCCATCAGTGGGCTTCACTTCTCTAATCAGGGGTTGAATTGAAGCATAGAAATCAGGAAACCTTTGCTGCCCACCTTAGGTAACTTCTCCTCAACAAACATTGCCTTAATTTGTCCAGCTGGAAGGAAACCTACCCCCTCCCTCTCCTGCTAGGGGCCGTAGACTGTCCTCTCTGCCACTCCATGATTTGGCTGTGAAAGAGAACAGGCGCTGGGAATGCCCAGCTGTGTTCTGCACTGTTTTTCTCAAACCCTGCCCTGTTCCATGCTCTCCACCTTCTACCAATATAATTAGAGAACATATATAGTTAGAGAATATATATAATTAGAGGACAAGGGGGCTAGAGGCAAGAGAACTGTGCACAAGGATGTCTTGCTCCTGGGTGCAGAAAAAGGTGTAACAAGGGTAGTGTGGGATGGTGGGAGGTTAGCCTATAAGATGTCAAACACTAGCAGCTTCACATTTAATGATTCAAGATTTCTGGATGGCAACCCAGCAGATTTGGCCGTTGGACTCGTATACCCACAGGCAATACTGACGGAGGCAGAGGGCAGGCTATGAATCACCTTTGGTCAGGGGATGATCACCCAGTCATTGTAGACTCCCTTTGGCCAGCTCTTCTCATGATGTCACCCACTTCACTGTCATCGGCATGTGAGTTTGTGCCCCATGCCCAATTAAAAGACGCTAAACTGGCATGATTCATGCTGACTTCCAAAGCATTAACAACTCAGTAAGAACTGTAGTCATGTTTTCATTTCCTAAGCAAGGCTCTGGGTTTAACAAACCTCTATATTGTCTGTTTTAGATATATATTCAAAGTTATGTAAGAAAAAAAAAAAGAAATGAACAATATAGACTTGTGCATTTACCCTGAAAATAGAGAAAACTGTTCTCTGAGATTGTGGTGTTTTAAAGTGCAACAAACAAAAAAAAAGGTTGTGTGTCACTGAAGTAGGAATGTGCTGGAGAGAGTGATGAGACAGATGGCTCCTATGCAGAGGCACATATCCATTGGCAGGAGGGCATCTGGCATTTACCAACAGGAGTTAAGACTCTTCTGGAGATCTTTCTTGAAAGCTGCCCCACATGCTGACCCTTTCTAGCCTATTCTATGCCTGTGAAATTTTCACTGGCCCTGCCTTGCCCCCGACCTTCTCCTGGGACCTTCTCCTGGTTTTTCACATTTCATGCTTTCTTTTGTTTTCCTAGAGCAGGAGGCATCACCATAACAAGGGACCATTTCATCAAAAAACATGGGGAAAATGAGGAAGCCTGGTTATTTCAAGTGGAAGCCAAAACATCCCTACATACAAATTCCTTCAATTTGGCAAAACAGAAATATGTGTTCTGTATTGTTTTGATTAGGAAAGGCAGGACTGATGAGATTGGAGGAGATCATCCCAATGATAAACACAGGGAGCTTTACCACATAAAGATGGGAAGAAATAGTCTAGACTTCTGATTGTTAACATGTGAAAATTTCAAACTAAAGTGGAGGAGAAAAAGACGGAATGAAGATGGAGGAAGGATGTTTTGAGAGGGAGTGTCTAAGGGCAAATTTCTCTTGCGTTGTTGAGTAGAGGAAGGTTATTTGGGGGTCTCATCTCCTCCAGCCAAGCTTATACTCAGAATTCACATTTGTCTGAGAATGCAGGACATATTTGTTTTTTGAGTACTTGATTTGGTTTCTCAACTAATCAGATGCACCCCTCAGAAAATTGCCTCCTCCTTAAGAAGTATCTTAAGTGAGACCTTTTTTGAAAACTTTTGTCTTCAGTAGTTGAGCCATTACCTTTTGGGAAGACTGAGCACTAGTGGCTTGTTTGTGAGGCTGGCTTCACTAAGCCAAGGAACCTTGTCAAATTTTGGAACAGCAGCCTAGGGAGAAATGGAAAAAGGACATTTTTCAGATGTTATAAAACTTGACCATTGCTATCATTACGATGCCTAAAATAAGCTAGTAGCAGCCATTAACAATCCACACTTTGCAAAATATTTTTATATTTCATTTGTCTAGTCATTCCATAAAATAGCAAATATGTGTTATCTCCATTTTAAAGATGAAGAAATTACAGCTCTGATAATGTATATTGTTCCAAGTAAATGGGTTTGCCTTTTCTGGCTTTTAAGTCTGCTATATCCTGTGTTCCTCTATCTTCCTTTGCTTTTTTATTACTTCCATCTGTTACATCCATGTGCTTCCATGAATTTAGCTGAATATAAGCAATCTCGTATTCCAAGTTGTGTCTTCACCTCCACCCTATTAAGGAAGCAAAGTTTAGGAAAGAAGAAAGCTTTGGACCCACAGACAACTGGGTCCTATTGACCTGTACTTCCCAGTTAGACAAATTAACACTTTGCGATGACGTCATCACAGCAAAAGGCACTGCACCAGAAAAGCAAGCTCCATGAGAGCTGGGAGTTTTGTTTGTGTTGTTCCCTGCTGTAGCCTTAGCACAAAAGCAGGGCTTGACACCTGTAGGTTCTGGGTGTCTGTCCAAGGAACAAAGGACACTGGGGAAGTCTGCAGCTGAGGGCCTGACTTCATAGCAGGAGTTCAACAAAAATGCTGTTAGTGTCTCTCTGCTGTCAGCACAGCCTCCGTGCTGGTCTTCGGGCGCTTTTCTCAGCCCATGCGCTGGCCCAATGGGTGCCTTTCTTTTTTTCTTTTGCTTTTCCCAGGCTTGGAGTGGAGTGTGGGGAGTCAAGCAACCAGTAGGGGGCAGCAGCGCACTCGCCTGGCCCCGATGGCGGAAGGGCGCTCTGGCCGCCAGTGGAGCCGGACCCGGAAGTTCTTGGTCGCAGTCAGCGCCTGGGTGCCCCGGATGGGAAGGAGGTGGGGCTGCGGAGCACCCCTGGGGGCGGGCAGGTGGGTTCTGAGTGGGCGTGTGCTTCCGGGCCTCCTCCTCCTCCTCCTCCTCTGCAGTCGCCGTCTGCGCCTTCTTTGGACTGGGGATGGCGGCAGACAGGGATCCCGGAGAGTGAGTGGGGCGCCCCTCGGTAGTCCTGCCCTGATCGTCCTCGACCCCGAAGGCGAGCGCTGTGCCCCTGTGAGCCCCCGGGCCGGACGGGGGTCCCTGCCGCTGGAGGGGGCACCCAGGGCGTCTGGCTGGCGAAGCAAAACCTGTCATGTTCTGCATGGGAGAAGTAAGGTCGGACAGTGAGAACTCCTTTTGGTCAGATTTGCTGGATGACAGTGGTGTGTCTGACTTTGTGGAAAAGGGATCACTGTCTTTCATCCTCCTAATATTTTTGCTCGTTTAAGTAGGATGATAGCTCTCTTAAAAAGTGGTAAGCTCAGTTAATGGATGAAGAATAATTTCTTCGAGTCCTTGACTTTGGCTAAAGCATAGAGCTCATCCTTTTACCTATTCAGTTTCTTGTCCTTAAACTGGTGATTTAAAAAAAAAAAAAAACAACTGTCTTTGGAAACTTAATGAAAGCTATGGACTCTGCCCTGTAAGTTTGCTTAAGTTTCAGTAGTGATATAGGGGAATGAAACTCCTGACCTACTATATGTCCAATACGAGTTCGTGTTCTCTAAAATTGAAGAATGAATTTTAGGAACAACGGAGGTTAAGAACAGAAATATTTGTTGAGGGAAAGAAAGCTTCTGTCTGAGAGAGGGAAAGAAAGCTTCTGTCTGAGAGAGAGACAGAAAGGGTCCCGAGTGGGTTGCCAAAGACTCTGTCTTTTCTAATAACTTTTATAGAGTAAAACCATGATGGGGAAAACTGGGAACTCGAAAGGCAGATGGGCATGAGGTGGGACAGAACTGTAGTCAACCAATAAGATTAATTGTTTAGGTAAAATTGACCAAATCAGGGACAAATGGGGAAGTGAGTTACATGTCAAGTGGACATTCTTATGGATCAGTGACTTTCTGTAGTGGTTTGGGATGGTAATTCCTGGCTTCTCAAGGTGATCCATACCTAATCCCTAATGTTTATATTTAGGGTGTGGTTGCATTTATTTTGCCTTCTGTCTTGAGATCTGGCCCACAGCAAGAGGTGTATTCTCTTCCAAGGTCACAAGACATCTGGTCCTCTATGCTGGCTCCTTTGAGGGCATAGCCCTGTCTGACTGCCTATAATATTTCTATCTAACTCAGCTGCCTGTAACAGTAGCACATAACTTGTCATTAAGGCTGACTTATGTATAATGATGTGAGGTACAGGCTTTCTGATCAGACTTTGGTTTGAGTTCTAGCCCCCCACCATTTACTACTCTTGCTACTTGCGCCAAGAATACCTAGGCAATTTGAATTAACTGTGGACTAGTTAAGATGGGACTAATTAATACCAACTTGCAAAGCTGTGAAAGTTAAATTAAAAAATACGTAAGGCACTTAGCACATAGTAGGCAGTCAAGTGATAGCTAACAGATGCCTATTCATCAAAGCACTGTAACTTTAAAATATGAAATACATAGGGGAACTGGAGGGAAAGAGAGGAGGGGGAGGGAAGGGAAAAGGATTAAACAACAATAAAAAGAAACAAGCTGTAAGTGTACATGTATTGACTCCCCAAGATGATTGTAAACTGCATGATTGGAAATATGTACTAATAAAATTTTTAAAATTATTTAAAAAGTCATTAGACTTATGTAGGTCTTAATTTGCAAACAAAAAATATGAAATACAGTTTTAGTGCTCCAAACTGTAAGCTCCACCAAATGCATTTTATTTAGACTTTTAGTAAGCTGAGTTGGTTTGATTTTTAACTGAATCCTACTGTTGACCTTTTAAAACATTCATATACTGTATTCACAAGTTTCTCTTTTTCTAGGAACTTGGATATGTTGTGGTGCCTCAGAGAACAAATGCATTTATTGCAAGCCTTGCCTGGGTTGCTGCCCTAGAAAACGAAGACAGTTTAGTAGAATCCAGCCTGAAATTTCCAAAGAGGTCTTATTTCAAAACTTCATAAAGAACAGGAACCACTTGGACATTTTCAAGGGAGATTGACCTTGCCCAAGTTTTCGAGAAAGGATAAGATAATGTGTGACCCACCTGTAACTAACACCAGGGAGGTCAAATGGCAGAAGGTGTTGTATAAGCAGCAGCCTTTCCCTGATAACTATGTAGACCGTCGGTTCCTGGAGGAGCTCCGGAGAAACATTTATGCCCGGAAATACCAATATTGGGCTGTAGTATTTGAGTCCAGTGTGGTGATACAGCAGCTGTGCAGTGTCTGTGTTTTTGTGGTTATCTGGTGGTACATGGACGAGGGTCTTTTGGCGCCTCATTGGCTTTTAGGGACTGGCCTGGCATCTTCGTTGATTGGGTATGTCCTGTTCGATCTCACTGATGGAGGGGAAGGGCGGCAGAAGAGTGGGCGGACTCGCTGGGCTGACCTGAAAAGCGCCCTAGTCTTCATTACTTTCACTTACGGTTTTTCACCAGTGCTGAAGACCCTGACAGAGTCTGTCAGCACAGACACCATCTACGCCATGTCAGTCTTTATGCTTTTAGGCCACCTCATCTTCTTTGACTATGGTGCCAACGCTGCTATCGTATCCAGCACGCTGTCCTTGAACATGGCCATTTTTGCTTCTGTCTGCCTGGCCTCACGTCTGCCCCGGTCCCTGCATGCCTTCATCATGGTCACGTTTGCCATCCAGATTTTTGCCCTGTGGCCCATGTTACAGAAGAAACTGAAGACACGTACTCCCCGCAGCTATGTGGCAGTCACGCTGCTTTTCGCATTCTCAGCCTTTGGAGGCCTGCTGTCCATCAGCGCTGTGGGAGCCATACTCTTCGCCCTTCTGCTGGTTTCCATCTCTTGTCTCTGCCCTTTCTACCTCATTCGCCTGCAGCTTTTTAAGGAAAACATTCATGGGCCTTGGGATGAAGCTGAAATCAAAGAAGACCTGTCCAGGTTCCTCAGCTAACTGAAGGCCCTGCATGACATTAAGGCAGGCTGATAGCCCGGCATCCTGCCAGCATAAAACACGAAGGTGAAGTTCCGTTCCAGAAGCAGGAGGCTGGTGTGAGTGAGAGACTGGAGATCAAAACGAAACAAAACAAAAAGTTTGTGTGACTAAGGTGCTTGTCCTTC
Organism: Dasyprocta punctata; assembly: GCA_004363535.1. Lineage (NCBI taxonomy): Eukaryota > Metazoa > Chordata > Mammalia > Rodentia > Dasyproctidae > Dasyprocta > Dasyprocta punctata. The sequence goes on from RJWM01000566.1 coordinate 100,553, forward strand.
TTGCTGTTTTGCGGATGGAAAAGCTTTCTGGTTTCCTCTTAAATTATTACCTCTCCCTTTAATATTTGCAGCAGCAAATGAAGTGACATGGTTTCTACTTATTAAAAAAATAACACATCCATCAAGTTGTCTGATTACTTTTCTGAACGCAGAAGGCAGGGAGCAGAGGCATGAAGAGTGAAGAGAAAATTAAGAGTGTATGTGGGTGTGTGCGTGTGTGTGAAAGAGAGATCACTACTCTAGCTTCAGTGTACTAATTGGTTACACTGCATGTAGACTCTCAAAGGAATTTAGGAACAGGTCACAGAAACTAGAATAAACCAAAAGATATAAATCAGAGAGAAGGGAGCCTATCCTATGAAAATGGGTTAGAGACCAGAATACGGCCTGGATGCCTCAAAGATGTAACATTGCCTGTAAAATCACTAAGGGTGTGTGTGGAGTGTTGCTCTCTAGTAGAGCACTTGCCTAACATGCACGAGGCCCTGAGCTGGATTCCCAGCGCAAGAAAACAGTTGTGAAGAGTGAAAGCAAATGTGATTTGCTCACCAAATAATGATTTCAGAGAAGATACTAGAAATTTGAGCAGGCTAAGTTTAAGACAATATGTAATTGAATACATTTTCTGGATTCTAAAAAGATTTAGGAAAACTTGCTAATAAGCCATATATATTTTGTTAAGAAGCCCAACCCCAGGCCAGGGATATAGCTCAGCAGCACAGTGCCTTCCTAGTAAGCACAAGGTCCTGAGTTCGATTCCTGGTACCAAAAATCCCAGAGCTTGTAGGTAATGCTGAGAGGGTGGTCTGTAGTAGGTGTCATTGGGTGTCCACTGGTGCAGGAATTCAGGCCTAGGAAATGTTTGATGTCCCCTAGTGTGACAGTTGCTGGGGGTTATTCACCACTTAAAAATTCAGTGAGCTGGTTTGTCTTTTAGTTTAAATCACACTAAAAGATTCAAGTAGAATATCAGTGATTTAGCTTTGTGAAGAATATGTGAGATGGGGGTAGTAAGATAAGAGAGGTTACAGTAGCATTGTAATTAAGTCAACCTCTCAACAGCATCTATGCAGTGTGATCGAAACAATGGTTAATGCTTAAAAATTTAAAAATTTGTAGAAGACACATTTCCATGAATCCCTTTTACCTATTCCTCCTTGCTTTAGACATACATCCAATTATTCTTGCTACTCTCTGATTTTTTTTAATTTAAAAATTTTTTCTTTTTCCTTCTTTCCCTCTCTTTCTTCCTTCCTTTCTTTCTTTCATCTTTCTTCTTTTCTTTCTTTCTTTCTTTTCTTTTTTTTTTTTTTTTATACCAGGGATCAAACTCACAACCTCACGACTGCCAGGCAGGCACTTACGCCACTGAGCTAAATCTGAATCTGAAGTGTTCTGGAAGTTCTCTTGTGAATGGCTATTCATGGCCATCTGATGTCCTGAATTGATTCAAAATGTTTATGGCCATTTCTGTCATATAAAAACTACAGTGTGTCTTCATCTACCACATTCACTGGATCTGGCACCATGTGACTTTTGACTTTTCCCCCAAACCAAAATGACCATAAAAGGTAAATTTTGAGTCCATTCAGAACACGAGACCGCTATTACAGCTCAACTAAAGACATTTATGAAAGAGGACTTCCAGAACTGCTTCAGAAAGTGTCAAGTGTCAACCGTGGAGTAAGTGTGTTTGAAGCAAGGGGGGAATATCTTGAGGGGAATAAATGGCACTGTGTTCTTACTGATGATAAATGTTTCAGATTTATTCAGTGGGCCTTCTGGTCTCACACCTCACATAAGCTGCCTGCCCTTCTCCCTCTGCACCCCTCATCCCAGCTCTGCTCCTTGCCATCCTAAGTTACAGGGTGGGTTGGAGGGTGTCTTGTTAAGGGCAGGCAAGAAGAGGGGTGGGGAGGCAGCTTTGCCCACCCCACCAGGATGTGGCTGTGAGGGTTTGGATCTTAATTGCTTGCCACAAGCCCATACATTAAAGGTGTGGTCCCCAGCCTGTGATGTCACTGGGACTGCTGGAACCTTTAGGAGTTGGAACGTGGTGGGAGGAGGTTCTGTCCTTTGCAAAGACATTGAGACCCTTCCTGTCTCTGCAGCCGGTCTGCCATGAGGGGAGGAAATGCTCCACAAAGCAATCCCCACCATGAAGTTCTGTCACCATGGGCCCAAAGCAATGTGGCCTGGTGATCCTGGACTGAAAGTAAATCTTGCCTTCTTTAAATTGACTACCTTGGGTATTTCTGTCTGCAGTGGAATGCTGACTGACACAGGTGCCTAGGATTGAAGTTGGACTGGAAGAGATCAGGGAGAGGTGGAGCTACCAGGCTGCATGTTACTTTATTTTGTGCTGTGATGTCGATGCTTTACGATTCGCTAGAAGGCATGTGCACATGAGCATAGAAACCTGCATGGCTGTGTGGAGACTGTGCTGGTGTCAGTGTTATGCCAGTGCTTATGTCAGTGTGTAAGCTTTTGAGGAAGGCTTTGGGCAGCTATGGGTTTAAATCTTCATTCTGAGCAAACACGAGGATGCATATGAAACCATTATTTATAGCTAAGCTAAAGTCTCAAGGACAAGAAAAAGGAAAGTCAGCAGAGGGCATCAGTTACACAATTATACAGTATTTCAAAACCATTGCAATCACTGAAATCTGTCTGAAACACAGTGCCATCTAGTGGAAGTTATTGGTATTTTCTTTTACGTGACATTCAAAGAGTCTTGAAAGTCTTGCTGAATTGTGGTGAGGAAAGTAAGGACACCTCCTTGAGTTCTCCTCGCATTCAAGAAACAAATGCACGTGAGTGTCTGAGAAATAACAGTACCGATACCTCAGAGCACCCAACACATCCCTGGCACTATGCTGTACACTTTATCTTACTTCTCATGCCAATCCTGCAAGAGGTGTCATTTCTATTTCACAGTTAAACTGAGGCTCTGTGTATCAGGAACTTGTTTAACTTGACAGGGATGAGCTGATGACCTGCTTTTCTGACAACTGAAATGCATCAGGAGTTGAAGGTTGATTGCTGTATCACATCCCTCATTATCCTCCCTGACATCTGGCAAATTATATAGTACCTAACTAGGTTTACCTCTACTCATTTTCTACAATTTGTGTTTTATGATGTTTGGCCTCAGGAACTTATTCAGTCAACAACTACTTGCTGAGCATTTTCTATATGACAAATATTGTTCCATATGGTTGTGATACCACTGGATAAAGAAGTTAGAGGTCCTTGACCTTACATTCTAGTAGGAGAAGACAGATACTAAAAAATGGAATGTAATACTATGAAGTAAAGGAAAAACTGTGGTATAGTATTAAATAAGAGGGTCAACATAGGTGCCTTGGAAAATGTAGTGTTTAAAGACTCAAAGAAAGTGAGGGAACAGTTCAGAATCACAGGCAAAAACATTTGAGACAGAAGAAGAGCAGCTGCAAAGGCCCCAGACAGAAGATGCCTTGACATATCTGTCGAATAATAGGAGAACAGCAGATGAGGTCAGAGAAGTCATGTGGGAAGCTAGATTACATGTGCCTTTGTAGGCAATTAGAAGGACACTGGCTTTGGCTCTGAGATGGGAGCCACTGAAGGGCTATGAAGAAAAGGAGGGCTATGGTCTGAGATACACTTGGATAGACTCATTCTGGTTAGCATGGGGCAAGAGCAGATACAGGAAGAACGCTGGGAGGCTCTTGAAGTAATCCCAGCAAGAAGCTGGGTGTGGTGGCGCACGCCTTTAATCCCAGCACTCAGGAGGCTGAGGTAGGTGGAGCGTTGTGAGTTTGAGGCCGGCTTGGGCTACAACGCGAGCACAAGACCAGCCTGAGCTACATAGTGCGACCCTGCCTCAAAAAAAATAGGACCAGGAGTTTGGCTCAGTGGCCTAAGCGCCTGCCTGGTAGGCATGAGGTTGTGAGTTTGATCCCTGGTACTGAAAAAAAAAAAATTCCAGCAAGAGATGATGGTAAATTAGAAGAGTGAGTGTAGAGGAAGTGGAGAAAAGAGTCATGTTGTGGATACAATCTGAACATAAGGCCAATGGGACTTCTTGATGTTATCAGATGTAGGGTGTGAAAGAGAAGGGCTATAAATTAAGATTTTTGGATTCCATGAATTTAAAGATGAATATGCCATCAATTGAATGGGAGTAGAGAGACTGCAAGTGGAGATTTTTGGGAGGAAGCTCAAGAGTTTAGTTTGGGGCATATAAGCTATGGAATGTCTTACAGACAACCAGACTGAGCTGTGAGCAGGGAGTAGGTGAGAGGAGTTTGGAATTTGAGGCAGATGAAATAGAGATATAAATTGCAGATTTGTTGGCAGTATAAATGATACTTAGCTGCTATGAGCCTGGATGAGATCACCAAGGAAGTACATATCAACAGAGATAAAGAGGAGGATCAAGTATGCCAAAGTACAAAGGTTGGGGAGAATAACAAGAACAGAGATTCTGACAGCAAACCACTGAAGCACGAGGAAAACAAGGAGAGTTTTGTGTCCCGGAAATCAAGTGCAGAATGTGACTCCAGAGGGAGAGGGTGGTCAGCTGTGATCAGATCAAGATGTGAATCAAAGGAGACAAGGACCGAGAATTGATGCTTGTGTTTAATAAGGAGATGGTCATTGGTGCCCTTGAAAGAGCACGATTTTGGTGTAGTGTTAGGAATAGCAATGTTTGGAGTGGGTTTAAGAGAGAACAGAAGAGGAATTGGAGCAGCAAGTACAGACAGCTTTCTGGAATTTTTGCTTCATAGGGAAGTCAGGAAATAGGACAGAAAATAAAGGAGAAAATTAAGATAAAAAAGGATAGCACGTTTGCATACTGATCAGAATGGAATTATGGGCAGCAGTAGTTAATGATGTGTGAGAAGAGTTGCTTGGATAATAGTTTGATTAAGTGAGAGGAGTTCTATCTAGTGCACAGTGGAAGCACTGGCCTTAGGCAAATGTAGCGACAGTTGATTAATGGCAATGAGTGGGAAAGCAGAGTTTATGGATCAGATGTCAAAAGTGCACAGATGAGGTGGAGTCTTTGTTAGTCCTTTTCTAGATACTTCCATTTTCTCAGGGAAGTTGGAGGCAAAGAATCAGGTGAGATCCCTCTATAGGAGGGAGTATTTTGGTGGGGATTAATGGCAATGAGTCATTTACTGTAATAAATTTTAAAAATTTAAACACTCAATGTATTTTCAATCATATTACATGTGAAAATCCAAAAGAAGAAAGACAGGAGCAGCACCGGAGGGAATGAGTAAAACTGAAACTAAACAAGAAATAAGGGAGACGTGATTAGGAGTTAATGGTTAAAAGCAATGTCAGGTGCGCTACGATCTGATGTGGAGCTTTGAAACTGAGGGCTTTGGGAAGGAGGAGGAGGAAAGAATGGTCTGAATGCAGAAATGTAAAATAAGGTCCACTCCAGGCTCTCAGTCATGGGTGAGAAGCCACCACCTTTTGAGAAACTTGCCGAGAAAATCTAGTTAGAGTAAGGCTGTAAAGGTTGCATCCCAGAGACCAGGTTGAAGACACAGAGAAATATGCTGAGTGGTGAGTTAGAGATGGTACAAAGTTTGGGAGAAGAGGCGAGCAGAATGGGGATGCACAGAACTGTGTGTGGAGCCAGGCGTGGTGGCACACACCTTTAATCCCAGCACTCAGGAGGCTGAGGTAGGAGGAACGTTGTGAGTTTGAGGCTGGCTTGGGCTACAACTTGAGTGCAAGGCTGGCTTGAGCTACATAGTGTGACCCTGTCCTAAAAAACTAGGGCCAGGAGTTTGGCTCAGTGGTTTAAGTGCCTGTCTGGCAGGTACGAGGTTGTGAGTTTGATCCCTGGTGCCACAAAAAAATAAATAAAAAATAAAAAGAACTGTGTGTGGGTTAGCATACACGGTGACCTACAAGTTGAGGGGTTCTGGGATGGTTAACATAGACTGGCATAAGAAGCTACTAATACCAGCAAATTCAGGGCAGAAAGTGTGGTGATAGTGCATCTGTTGGTAGGTAGGGAGGAGTAGATTTCTGGGGCGTCTTTCTCACTTTTAAGGGAAGTGACTCAGACTGTGGGCTTCCTCAAAGCATCAGAAACATGTCAACACATTGGATTGCTGTGTGAATACTCTGAGTGATGAGCATTTTGATCAGGGTTCTTTGGCAATAATGGCACACATTTTCTGAGAATTGTGCAAAACCTTAATAGCAGGTAGTGCTGTGGTGTTCTAGAAAGCTTGATTCTGGGTAGAGTGATCAGGGCTTAGGGTGAAGGCCAGCTTTGCCCAAGGTGCTGTGGAAGTTTGGGCTTGAGGAGGCACAGCGCTTGCTTGATGCTTTGTTAGCAGCTGTGTTGAGAGGTAGATCCCACTTCATTAAAGTCTTGGTTAGTGTCGAGAGGACCCTTAATTCCCCTGGGGCCTTCTGGGGCTTCCTGAGGCTGTCTTTACTCTGTGTCTGCTCATGACTCCTGTTCATAAGTTTCACCGAAGATCTGAAGTAGGACTGAAGATTGAACCTGATAGAAAGTACCATGAAATCTGATTCAAAACTGAACGGGGAAGCAGCGATTTGTAGTCTTGACTCATCCAGTGGCTTGCCACCAGGTCTGAATTTATTATGCTGAGGAACTTTTATTATGCACTAGGAACTTTTAGCATTAACACAAGTTAAAATTAACAGGTGTACACTATGGTACTGGAGGCAGTCGGTATGTCTTTAACTGGGGAACATGAAGTGGGTATAATGTCAATAAGCTCAATATGATTTAGCCACAAACTCTAGTAATCAGATAAAGCAGGTTTTTTTTCAGCAGTCTTTCTGTAACGTTCATGAAAAATGGATTCATAGCTTAACATTGGGAAGTTTTACTTCAGAATCTCAGGAAACTGGAACTAAAGAAACTAATATCAATTTTATGAGGATTTTTTTTACATCATACTTAACGCTGTTATGAAACAAATGTTGGCAAGTACCTTTTCCAAACTATAGCACAGTGATAGCGAGAGCTTTCAGTGATAACAACCAACTGGCTGAGGCATGTGTGCCATAGGTTTGCCACCCCTGTTAGAGGATAGAGCAGTAATTTACACCATGCTCCAAACCCACTCGAATACTCTTGTCTGTAAAAAAGCAGCAGTTATTTCCTACCTTCTTCAGGCTTTCCACTTCTAGGATGTGTACTGAGGTACATAGCTCTCTGAGGCCTACAGACATCTATTCACAGTGAAGCCCCACAAGGAAAGGATCAGACTTTTCTTTTTATCTTCTTACCTTTAGTTCTCTTTTTTCCATCTCTTCGATGTTCTGGGGTTCTCCAGCTGCAGCCTGGGGAACTCCACCTCCCCTCCCTGCTCTCAATGGAAGCCTGTGGCAGAGCTGCCTTCTAACTCCACAGGCCCTTGGTCAGGAGGCAAAGCGGGTTAGTAGGTCATGGTTTCAGAACTCAACCAACCAACACTGTGAGTTAGAGTCTTGAATTACATATTCCATTAGCAATGAAATGTTTGGTTTTTTGATTGGTCAAAATGAATTCCATTATTCCTTCCTTTGTCAGAAGTCACAATCACCACGTTCTAGAACATTAGCTGGTATTGGGACAAGTGGAGAGTATGATGTACAATTTAAGTTGCTGTATCAGTACTTAAGGCAAATAGTTTTTCCCTTGAAAGATGACTCAACCATCCCTTCTCATAGCAGTATAGTCAGTTGTTTGTTTAGCTATTGTTTAAGCGTGTATCCTGTTACTTCTCTGGTATCCCAGTAACTAGGAGATTATGATGAGTTCAAGAAACGTCTGATGCATAAGTAAAGCCATGACAATATTTAAAGACAATGTCCATGAAAGGCATAATAGTTTTATTTCTTCTGATCTTCCTGAGTTATGATCAACTCTGAAGAATATAAAACCTTTCCAATTCTGTATCAAATATGGAGGGCAGAGGTAGAGATAGGGAAGAGAGTAAACAGAGAGTTGGAGAAGGGTATGTTGTGGGATATAAACATGCTACTAATATAAATACACATTAACAACCTTAACAGGCCAAATCTATACTGCTGTTTCCTTTCCTCGACTTCCCTCATTTCTTTTCTTGCCTGTAGAACACAAGGAAGGGAACATACTTCTATGTTGAGGAGACTAAGGTTATCAGTTCATTCTGCTATGACTGGAGTTTTCTTTTCTCCTTGTTCATTAGGTTCGTTTAAAGTTTAAACATCTAAACCATGAAACATTATTTAAAAATAAGCTCATCTGTAAGCTTTAGACAAAATAAAAAAGTACCAAACATTTATAAAAGGTGAACTGGAGACAACCTTTTCATTGATAAGCTCTGTCTTGGCTTGGGGAAGTAGTCTGGAAATACTGTGTCTGTTGGAAGGAGGATGCTCTAGCATAAGAATGTCATGCAGTGAAAATATTGATTAAAAAGCCAAATGCCTAGACCGAGGTGAAGGGAAGGGCAGAACTGTGTGCTTGTATCGTTTTCTGCCAACTCGGCCACCCCCAGGTATACAGGAGCTTTGCGTAAACTTCTTGCTTTGGAGTCTCTGAGCTTCGTGACCAGTGACTATGACTGGTCATCACTGGCCTGGAATACACTGAAAACAGATGAATATGTGACATAAAACTTTCAACCTGACAAATCAGTTTTGCATTGAACACAGAATTCAATTATTAAAAATACTTTTACAGCCCAAAGCAAAAGAAAAAGCATTAGTAAGGAAGAGGGCCTCTCCTTTTGATTTGAGAGAGCCTGGCCACATCTTCCTCATTCCTTTCATTGCTAGAGCTGACATAGGGTAAATGTAGCTACAATGCCAGTAAGGTGATGGGAATACAAGTGCTGATGACTAATTATTTTACTCTTTTGACTACAGTATTTTTACTTTAAATAGCTTAGGTGGGGGCACACTAACAAGAGATCTCATCTGAGAAGGGTTACTTTGAAATTCTAACAACACCCGGTAAATTGTCACAACATCTTGAATTAAAAAAAAAAAACATTTGGGAGGGCTGTCACCTCTGTGGAAGAATGTACTGTATTACTTTAATAAACATTTTATTTGGGTAAGTCTGAGATATTTTAATATAATGGGCTAAAATTTCAATACTGGAATTATTTGAGGATTAGGGCATAAGAACAGTTGTTTTCCCTTAAACTTAGAAAAATTTTGTTTTTCTTGTACTTTGTTGACATCACGAAGAAACTTCTCAAGGCAGCAACATTTGCTTGCCTTATTTTACTTCCATTTTGAATGGGCTCCTTTCTTCCTCCCTCCCTGCCTCCCTCTCTCACCCTTTCCTTCCCCCCTTACCAGTCTCTTTCCCCTTCTTTTTCCCTTCCCTTCCTTTATCACCCCTTTGCTCCTTTCCCCTGAAATGAAAGTCTTGCTAAGTTGCCCAGACTGTCCTTCAACTTGAGATCCTCCTGCCTCAGTCTCATGAATTACAGGAATATGCCACTGGGCCAATTTATGTTTCTTTTTTTGTACCCGGGATCAAACTCACAACCTGCCAGGCAAGCGCTTATGCCACTGAGCTAAATCCCTGTCCCTTATGATTTTTTTTTTAACTTCTGAATTTGCCAAATAAAATTTGTGAAGTTGTGTGTTTCAGACCTCCATTTTTTCATGATCTCACATATTTTAATTCCTGAGTATTTAGAAAAATAATAAAATTAGGAAAAATATTTTGGTATAATAATTATTAAAGGAATTCCTGGAGGCAGACTGAAAATACTTATTCTTCTGTATCTTTTCTAGACACTCAGAATTTTTCTTCTTTTCACTTTTCTTTTGGGTACGAATTTCAGTTGAAGATAGATTATTATTCTCTGCCAAAGAGAATCTTAAACCACAGTGCTTTAAGAATTGTGTCCCTTTCTCATTAATCTCCTTAAAATATCAAGATATTGTTTATCTTACCTGGTTTAAGTTGAAACAAATTCTTATTTTGAGTCTTTAGAAAAAGAAACAAACATTTTCATTTTTATATAGAATAAACTTTATTATAGACAAAGATCAAAAATAAAAGCTTTTATGTACATGTGACATATAGTGCAAATGCTTTTAAATACCACAGACAGACATGTAGTTGGAAACAAAAGGAGGTGAATGATGAAGGTTAAGATGGTCGTCCTGGAACTGCAGGAGGGGGTCGCCTAGTAAAAACAAAACAAAACAAAACAAAATAACAAACAAAAACACAGATGCAGAAAAAGAAAACAATGTTTAAATTACAAAATAAATCCAAATAGTAGCATGCAAAAAATATCCCACAAAAGTCAAATTCAAACTGGACAAAAAACACAACAAAACAAAGACTAGGCACACATGCAAGGGACACGGAAGGACCACAGGACAATGTTAGCAACTGCTAGGACATCTCCTGGCTACCGGCAGTGCGCTAGGTCTGGACCCACTCAACAATCTTATTATTCTACACCATCGAATTACAAATTCACACAATCATTTTTAGGATAACTTCCAGAGCCAAATACCTTTCTAACTTGCACATTTGCTTCCCAATCCTGACTTTGTGACACTTGATTATTTCCAAAGACTTAAATGAATATTCTGCAATCTTTAAAGAATCTTGAAGGAATTGATACCGAAATATGGCAAGTGAAATTATTTTAAAGTGAGGGAAATGAGAAGATGTCGAGAGATCAACTGATCGATGTAATCGCAATGCAGAAAACGGTCAGGGGTTAATCTCACAGAAAGTATTTTTAAATAAGAATTTGCTCCGTGAACAGTTTTCACTTGTGACAGCCCGGCATCAGGCCCAGCGACACTCGGAGGCGGGGGCTGATGCAGGATGACTCCAAGATTTTGTAGATTTCTCCTCAACTGAGAGCTAGGTGCAACTGATTTATTCTGAAGTGAGTTCAGAATAAATGAATTTGGTTTGCTGGCCTCTTTTCCATATCCCTAGCCTGGCCTGCCCCTCTTCAGTCAGGCCCATGGATTATAGAGTCATGCTCCAGAGCCGTGCTTCATTCGACATCAACCTCTTTGGTATTTGCCAGGAAGACAACTTGCAGATAGAGAAGGTACCGCAATTACACATAGCCATGTATAGCTCTGTAGTAGACAAATAGCAGGCCAAATAAAGCTTTCCCACTGGTTTTCAGCAAAAATCTACACCATAGTTTCCTCTTTCAAACTGAATCTGTAATGAACTCAACACTACCGCAGGCTAAAGAACTGGGAGGTTGTCTCATACCCCACTCTCTTTGGAGTTTTGCTTTGTCTACTAACCAGGCATTCACCAACATACTTGCATGCTTGTTAATTTTGTAACACTTCAGTGAATGAAACTATGATGTCTATAAAAAGCAAAATCCAAAAAGAGCTTTTTAATTTTCTCTTTCATGTGATGTTAACAGAAACAAACTGATAGCTATTTCTGAACTGTTCTTTCTGAAAGCCAAGACCAACTTTGTTTTTTCAGTCCAATTTAAACTGGCTACTGTAAAGAGGACTTCCATCCATTTAAATGATGAAGAACTTATTATTAGTACCTAACCTTTCAACTGTGGGGGTTCTGCAAGCCTTTAGCTTGAGAGATCCAGGTAATGGGTATTCCTGGTGTTTTCATGAAGAAAGTGTAATTGAATTTCTGTCAGGTTCAATGAGATTTATCACCTGGCCAGCAAACAGAAACTATTTTTGAATTCTGAAGGGGCTTTAGAACACTTTAATTACCTCAGCAGGGTGGAGAGGTGAGCCATTAAATTGAACAGCAAATCCACAGTGCTGAAGGGACTTTCTATGGGCATAGCCAAATCACTTTCTTGTTGGAGGTAGTTTGAGGTCCTAATCCAGAAATAAGATCAGAAACTTTGGCTTGAAATATATTTCACCCATAGCTAGAATGTTTGCTTCAAACATGAGAGGTCTATCTCCTCAGACAACTCTTTTCATCTTACTTATCTTGCATCTAACTTGCCTGTTATTGCCAAAAAATAAAACAAAACAACCCACAAAATAAAAACAAACCCACTGTTGCTGATGCCCACATTTAGTGAGTAGGCCAGAATCAGTTCTGTCATGAATCTGGGCAGTTTGGGCTTTTGCTAATTCATTTTCAGAATTCTCTATTAAAACTTAGAGTGCTTGAAAGCAAGAGCTGAACATATTGGGCTTTTTACCCGTAGAGCTACAAAGGTATCTCATGCTATTGTCACTTCATCATGAAAGTTGGAATCCTAAATCTGGATGGTGAATTGTTAACAAATTTCAAAGCTCATCATACTAGTATTTGCTGCATAAACACATCAACCTAATAAAGATTATAACTTGAAGTTGTTTCTTAAACATTCTGAAAAATAATAAAGTTGTTTGACCAAAACACTAAGGTAAAGAGATAGTAAAATCTGTATGTGGGATTTATCCCCTCGGATCACAAATTATTTATGAAAGATTCAATTATTACTAAGATTAATGAGTTACACACATTCTCTTGGATCTACTTCAGTACTGCAATTTAATCTGATGGTGATATTCTTCTGGCAAGACCCCTAGGAAGGTTTTCTTATAATTTTTTTTCTTTTCTGTGAAAATCTCAGAAAAGGGTCTCCATTTGCTTGGTTTGCCCATCATTCAGGTAACTCGGCATCCTAGGACACTGGGTGAGCTTGACAGCTTGGGAAACTGAAGAAAAGCAACAGAAATAGGTACTTTTCTAAGTTCCTCTCTGATGATCTTTAATTTTAAAGCAGTTTAGATCCATTTCATAATAATCTCACGAGGGTAATGTAACTAATAGAACTCTTTTTTGAAGAGCAGGAGAGATGAAGTAACATAGAAAACTATCTGAATGTGACCCCAGGCCCACGAAGACTCATCGCAGGTGTATCTCCTATGTATGTCAAGTTCCCTGATCCCCGAGACCTTCCTCTTGGAACTCAGATCCTACTGTGACAAAGCACCAGAGCTCTGGGGAAATTGTCCTAAGTTGGGAGCTATCATTACTGTTCTACTTTAATCTATCACCCACACTTTGTTGGTCACAGTCTGTACTAGGATAGCCACACTGAATGCACTTGCCCCATCCTAAAGCCACTGAAGCAAATAATGGAAGCTAACTTGGATCAGGAGCTCAATTATTTACCAGTAAGATGTGACTTCTGTTGACCTAACATTTGAGCAGAACATTATTCCTTCTCCTGCTTCCCAGATCTTTTGACAAATACATATTTTTCCATGGTAAACATCACATACCCACTAACATTTGTGTCCTGTAGTCTATTCCAACAGTTGCTTCAAATAAGGGAAAAAGTCTTGCTCATTCCCCTGCCTGTGAATTATCCAATTTGTTGCCTTTAAAAAGTTTTCTCCTTCCCTTGATTAATGACAGAAAAACAAAATGTTACCATTCTCCATTTTGGTAATTCTGAGTCAATTCAAGAATAAGAACTACAATTGTTTTTAATAGTCTCAGGTATTACTGAAATGCATAGACATGAGTCATATACAAGACTGAGGAAAGGGAGGGTCCTTCAAATGTTGTAATTTATTTCAGGTTCAGAAATACAGCTTCACATTTTCACAATAGGTACATGTGACCTTCGAGAATGATACAGGTTTTAGGAATTTGCTTCAAAAATTCCATTCACAGAGTCCTTATATCAGCAGTTAGAAATCCTGAAAGTGCCCAGAAGACAGCAGAAAGTATTCTGGCTCATATTAATTAAGGAATCAACAGAGAACACAAGATTTCACTTTTATATACTACTTCATTAAAAAAGTGAAAGAAGAATTTGGTTCAGAAAAGGGAGAAAATAGGAACACAGACATGTAGCAAAACAAAGGCTGTCCATATGAAATAAAACACAAATCAAATCAATAGCGGTAAGATCTCTGGTTGGGAGAAAAGACTTTCACAGACTGGCAGAGGTCAAAGCGAGAGGGCAGAGTAATTTTTGTCAAAATTTAAAAATTACATCACAAGCAAAGTTTAAAGAATTGAAGGATAAAATTAAAAAGAAATTAATGCTGAGCCACATGTGAAACCCTCCACCAGAGAGGTGACAAGTCTCACCAGTATACCAGTATGAACAATCTAACGCAGGAGACTCTTCCTTGAGTTTCCTCTCTTGCTGTGTCACACACACATTCTTACATATATGCATTTATATATATATATACGCACAAATGGTAATGCATATACTACATATATTTCAAAAAATATTCTTAAAGTTTCACATACAGAGCACCACACAATTTTAAATATTCCAACTAGACAGAATGACAAAGATTATCTAGAAGACACATTAGAGCTCTTTAGGAAGAATTGAGTGATCTATCTGGTGAGATATCCACTATTCCTCCAAAATCATGTACCTTCATTCACATTAAACTCTGAGCTCACAGATAGTGGTCCTCTAGGTGAAATGGTACAAAACTAAGTCTCACTGGTGATCTATTTTACATTGAGTTCAACAGTTCAGAGACCTACTATTTAGCTTTATTCTTAATTCTAAAGGAATTGCTGTCAAGTTTAAAAACTATACCATTTGCCAAATGAGAAATGTTTACTTGAAAAACTTGATAATCTACCTCCAAGGAATTAAATAACTTTTCCGCTGCATTTAAAAAGCAATTTTACTCAGAAAAATCCATTACTTTTACTATGTGGCTAAATACCTCTCTTTTCTTTTTTTTTACTTTTCATATAAAGAAAAAATGATTACATAGATCAGTTTAACATTCACGTTAGCAGTGTAATAATAACTCATAATTCTACCTGGAGATCTTAAAGGCAGATTTACAGATCTTACAGTTCTCAAGCTATATTGTCAAAGGTAATTCCATCTTACATAGCAGTGCTATGGATTTAGATACTAACACCTATGGATGTTACCTTGTTGTCATGGTTATTATAAGCTTTGTGCCTCTCAGAAACAATATGATCAGAAGTTAGGAAATTGTGTATGTTTCATTTATGCCATGAGAAGTGAGCCATTGTTATTATGTGTTATGGCAGATCCTCCAAAGATATCTCTTGGATTAACAGTTTAAAAATATATTCACACTCGCACATATGTAAGCACAGGTTTTCATAGATATTTACACTCATACATATACATATATATATACAATGCACATTCAATCACACTCGTGCTTATGGTATTTTAACAAGTGCTTCTAAATTTACTTAAAGAGAAACAAAATACATGTACTTACAGGGACAAATTTACTATGTATATACTGTATACACAGAGACACATGCATAAAAAATGGTTTGTACACAGAAAACATCAACACTTATCACATACTGGTATTAGGTCCCATTTCATATTTGAGAATTATGGCTACAGTCTATACTAAAAAGTCACAAAATTAATCTATGTGGCTAACTTTTATCCTAAATTCTGAAGGTTTATAGTTATAGCACAGAAACTGGTTTCACTGTGTTTTGGGATGAGTTTGTGTCTGAACATATAGCAAATGTGCTAATAAACAGACCTTACTGCTCTTCTATGTCATAAAACACAGCTAAAAGCAATACTCAGAAGGATATTCTTGGCAGGTGAATTCTGGAAATGCAATATGCCTGTTCTAAATCAACTATTTCTATCTGTCCATAGCTGAGTAAATGGTTATCCCAATTAGTCCATGAGCATGCAAGATTAGCATGTGATGACAAAATTAGATTCACCTATCAAATAAACATATACAGTTTAGTTTTTCCAATCCTAAAAATGTTTTTCTCAGTGTGCTAGACAAGATGGAGTTACATCTATTTTTGCTGACAACATCAGAACAATCAGAAATGGAGTGGGAAACAGAAAGCTCTTTAAGCTACATCCCCATCCTAAGGCCTGATGTGCATGCTGACCCTTAAGCTATACACATACATTCCAGAGTTTCAGACTTCATTCACATTGGCATCTCCTTTTAGCAGGATGCAAACCCTTATGACAGTACTATGGCAAACTGAAAATATTCTCAAATGTGACTGCTGAAATTTCAGGGAGACTGGATTCTATTAGACATAACTTAGGAGTAAAACAGAATAAAAAAATGAACCAACAAAGGGAGACAATTGGGACAGTGCATCTGTGGGACTATAACCTAAAAACAAAAGCCAATGATGACAAATACCATTGTTTATAACTGTCTAAGATCAGTGGAAAGAAACTTGGAAAAAAATATCTCCAATTTTCTTTGACATGGTTTGTGCTGATCTGAGAACACACCAGTGGTTGTCCACAATATTTTCTTCTAACAGAAGGAAATTTTTGAAATATAGCAAAATGCAAAACCACATTTAGCACAAAGCCAAACCCTGGAGTACATAATCTGTTAGCTGCCTATTTTAGAGAATTCAAAGGAAGAAGCAAAGGGAATCCTAAAAAAGAGGGCGTTTTATGAAAAGACTCACTGCAGATTGCTTTACTGTTTGTATATGTAAAAGTTTCCATTTATTTATTATTAAAATGTACTTTATGTCTTACACATTGGTTCCATTGGCAAAAAAATCAGTTTTTTCAAAGAGAAAAATATAACCTATAAAAGGACATTAGGGTGGAAATGTTCTTTCTGTAATCACTTGTAAATTTGAAAGTTCATATGTCCTTTTTGTAAATCTTGTATTCTCCATTTTTTCCAATCATAACTGGGGTTACTAGCTGTAACCCTTTAGAATACGTTCAATACGGTATCATTCCATGTGGCAAATTCTCTTCTTAATAATAGTTACAAGTTTTTATTTCATACTTTATGAGTATCTGCCTTGCAGGAAATTAAAGCTAAGTTAACATACAAATCATGTTTGTTGCTTTCAAAGGGAGACATTTCAGTTAGTAAAATCTGATTTACTTCTGTAGACTATGAAATAATGTCATGGGACACCATGATTCAGAGAATACTTACTCTGCTGTCTGGGAACAGTTAGCAGACAAAATTCCAACTGGCTTCTGTTTCCTACATGTTAATCATCTGGCCCTCAGTAGTTCAAAACCTAGCTTCAAGACTGAACCATTAAGTTCCAAACTAAATGGTTTTTGCAAATCTTAGATGCTGCAAGTCTGTTTTGGATCTCAATGTTTCAATATCATTTTCTGAAGTGAGCTAGGTAGGGACTCTAAAGTAGTATATCTTTAAAAGTGAGAGGGCTGCCTTAGACCATGGTATCTTAAACTGACTTTTCTTTCTAGCCCAGCAATCTTACAACATAATTACTTCATAGTAAGGCTCAGAATTTCTTAAGAAAGCTTAAGTGTTGATTTGGGGATGTTGCTCAGGAGTAGATCACTTATCTGGGATGTGCAAGACCCTGCTTTCATTCCCCAGTATTGAGGTGGAGGAAGAACATAGAATGGATACTCACACTACCTCTTTTTAAAGGGTTCTTACATAATTATTTATATGCAAATATGTAAGAGAATTGCAAATTAGAATGGAAAGAATTTTTTTGCTTCAACAAAAATAACAAACAAAAATAATAAATTGGAGTTAGTACAAAGGTATAGTTAGTCATGCCAAAAATTAGAGTAGCTGGAAAATTTAAATATTTTGCAGATTGGTCTTCAATGTCACTTTCCAGGAGGTGACTAGATAAGTAAATAAAGATATTACATTTCTCCAGACATTTTTTAGAGATGGAATGTTTTGCTTCTTCCTTGAACTCTAAAACTAATTAAATATATTGATTTATTACCTCAAAGAAGCTTTGATTTCATCGTAGCTGATGCTTGTAGCATGAAACGGAACATACCGGCATAAGGAACAGCTCTCTAGAGCAAACAATAGAGACTTTTCCTTTGCAAACTACCTTGTGCTTCTAGAAAAGTCTTATTCTTATGGAATTCCAGTTTTAAAAAGTCACTTCCTAGCAGTCTTATGAAATAAAGAAGAAGGATAGAGTAGTTAAATATGTAATTATCAGGTAGGTGATAGCACTAATAATAGACAACAGAATTTCTACCATCCTAAACAGAATGGGAAAAGAAATATGTATGGCTTAGTTCTAAGCTCATTAGTAGTTCATATCTGTTAATAATTATATTTAATGAGCTACCTGGTAGACAACTTGGAGAAGTTGTCTAAAGCAATTTCAAATATATGCCAGGCTAGGCAAATGGTACCCAAAGTATAGGGCTGCTCTACAAACCTATCTTGGTCAGAAGTTTTCAAGAGTTAAACCCCCAAAACAGTTATACCATGAGCAATGAAGATGAGTGACGAATGCATTAGTAAAACTGGTTACTTGCCTACTGATGTCCACACATGCGACTACTCATGATTTACTGCAACAGTTATCAACTATGTTGCTTTCATATAATTCGTTAGTAATTGCCATGCCAGACACTTCATTTAGTCTAACAGAGAGGATTCTAGTGGACGGATTATAGTAGGACGAGTTGGTGATGGGGGTGGTCTCCGGCTAGAAAGAGAGAGAGAGACAGGTAAAGAAACAAATAGAATAGCAGAAAGTTATTCCCAAGGACACTGAGAAAGAGCTGTCATGCACACACACATGCAGTTCAGGCCAGCAGGCGTGGTTGCAGTTTGTATCGATGAAGTACCACTGTCATTTTTGATTCATCTAGCAGTGTCTAATGAAAATTAGGTATTTTTCCCATGCAAATCTTTCTCCAAATGAGGCAGCCTTTTTACTACTACAAATAAGAAAACATTTGAAAGCTATCTAAAATATATTCTACATATTTCAGCCAAGAGTGCATAATGATTGTGCACAATGAACTGCGTTGTCCTTTACCTACTCCAGGAACTAAAAAAGGTATATTAAATCTCAGATGATCATGGTTTTTGCATATTTATCTGTCTTTATATAATTTTTGTCCTCTTTTTCTATCAGGATGTTAGTTCCCACCTCTGAGTGCTTTTAGCAGTAGCTTTCTCCAATGTGCTCTATATTTGCTTCTAATTTGCGGCACACTAGAAATTCAAACGATCAAGTCTAAGATTTCTGTGCAGTAAGGATCAACAGGGTCAATCTGAATAACTGAGGAAACAGTATAACTGTAGCTCCTGTTTCGGTCCTAAAGGTTTTATTATTATTAGCAGTAATAATGACCACTTTCTGGTTGATTGTGGTTTCTAATAGCTGAATGTGCTGAGCAAACATGTTCCAGATGAATTAAATTTTACTGTAATCAAGAATCTCATCATTATCAAGTAATATTATTTATTCCCTGAACTGCTAAGATTTATTTCCTAAGTGCATTAATGAGTGTGTTCGTGTGTGTGTGCATGTGTGTGGTGTGTGTGTGTACTTCATATGATGGACCTTGTGGGTAACTTTAATACTGCCAAATTTCAACAAATTATGCAAACTGAAACAGTTTTCTTTGACAAAGCTCTCCACTGATTTTTTTTCCAAAACACTCCTTCTGCAATTATAACCATGTCATGGGATTATCTTCTGTTTTGGAAACAATAAATTGGTCACATTGAACGTTTGTTTTTAGGTATGAAGAAGTGAAGTTAGAAAAGTCAAAGAAAACAATTATAAAGTGTTTAAAAATCAGCTCTGCTGCCTAGTTGTTAGGGTTAGCACTGTTGCTTCCAGGGCCCTGGGCTTGCTTCCCCATCAAGTAACAGCAAGAAAAAAAGAATTCATGGAAAATCAAAGCAAAAGCAAAAGAGATAATATTAATGGTGAAAATACCGACCACTTACACATAAACTGATAATTACTGAGCTCCTTTTCCCTCCTATACTAAAAACATGTCTAAGAGAATTTAAAGTGAATCTTTTCCTGTAAAGGTATATTCTAATTTAGTGTCCTACACTACCTTCTTTTAAAAACTTAAGCAGTCACTCAATTTTTTGAAGCTAGAGATACATCATAGGTACAGTAAGAAAAATAAATCTGTATTAGTGATATAACTTAGTAAACAAATAAGTCTTCCTGCAGAAAGGCTACAGTGACCACCTGAAATGCTTTGGGAATTCTCCACTAGGCAAAATCCTCTCATAATTTCATTTTTAACTGCAACCATGCAAAAACAACTCTTTATATTGTTCATCTTTGTTTAAAATGGCCACATTTTTTATATCTTGAATCTTGAACCTGCATTGTTTCCCATTTTGATGTGAAGTTCTAAAGGCCAGAGGTCATGCCCACTTTACTAGTTTCACATGGTGTTTAGCATGGTGTGACATGCAGTTACATTCTCATTGTCCTTTCGTTCACCTTTTAATACTTGTCTTTCAATACACATCAAAGCCTTCTCTGTCCTACTTTGCCCTATTCAGATACATAGATACTTCTATGGCATCTCAACATATTTTAATTAGGAGTCATCACACTGAATTACAATTAAGTTTACATGTCTATTTTCACTGATTAGATATGTGCTGTGTTTTACTCTTCTTTATGTTTCTATAATATTCAGCTCTTTGTTCATTGTTTACCCAGTGAATGTTTGACAACTGAATAAAGAAAAGTTATTCTTCTGGAAGTAAAATGACTTATGAATACTTATGATATTCATTGATATTATAATACAGAGTTTTAATAAGATATGAACATGGTGCAAAAAATAAAGAAGTGACATGTAGGGCTGAGACTCCTGGAAATTCTACATATAAAAAAATACTAGATGGCTCAATTCATTAGCAGGTGTTCAGAATATAGACCGCCCTGTCCTAAAGGAGTTTGAAAAATAATAACTTAATCTATGGAGATGTGTTCTTAACAATTAAGCAGTTATCGGGGTGGGTGTAGAAAATTGCCCCGAATTTGAACATGGAGGGAAACTCTATCAATAATAATAGACTTACATATGGGCTTTTATTTGAAAAAATTATTATTTTGGGTTACACATTCAGTAAGAGGTGGATACAGTGTAGCATGGTAAACTGGAAATTGTTTTATGCAGATTGATAGCTTGAACCATGGTTTGTAACCAAGAGAAAAAGAAATGCAAAGTGATTCTCTTCTGATCCCTTCCTTCCTGTCTTAAACTCCATTCTTCAGTTCTGCTAGTCCATCTTGGTTTCCCACCTCTGCCTCCCATCAATCACTTAACTCTGCGATTATGCTTTTACTAAACCATTTCTTCTGCTCCCTATGAATTAAGTTTCCTAAGAACAGAGAGCGTTTATGTTGCATTTTCACATGTTTTCAGTGTTTAGTACAATGCGATTAAATGGTAGTAAATAAGTATTTGTTGGGTAATGGAGAAATGAATGAATGGATGACCGAAATGTATTGACTAAGCATGGCATTTATTCAGGCTATAGTCAAAGTTGGGGTAAGTCAAGCAGCTTCAGAAAAGGTAGGGATGTAGACTTTTGAGGCATTTCTCAGAGGCTAATATTTGAGACAGTATGTCTGCATAGAAAAATCCTGTACCAAAAGTCAAATGATGTTGACTTTAGTTCCAGTTATTGAACTATGCAATCATTAGCCTACTAAACTTACCTAGGCCTCAGTTTTCTCAAATGTGACTAGATGATATGTACCAGGTTTTCTAGGGATATACTGCATGCACTATTCATTGAGCATCTACTTTGTGGACTGGATCATGTTGATGGTTTTTAAGGAGCTCAAAATATTCAGTGTAGCAGACTAGTAGAATAAGACAAAATGTGCAAATGGATTTACCATAATACTGCATTTTAAGTGCAATAATGGGATAAAATTCTGTAAAGCTTGAAAATAAAATAATGTGGTTAAAGCAAGGACAAGCATGATTTTAAATGTTTCTATGTAACGTGAAAGCTGTGAAGGAGTGTAGGTGTTTTATGAGTAAAAGAAACTAGAATTTAAATGATGAGAACTGAGGAATTCATTGGTAAAGATGAAGAACAAAAAATTCACATACTCTGATGGTACAGTAAGTTCTCATTAATCTGATCTTTAATCCTTGGACCATGCTGAATGGGTTATGAGAAGGACAAACTGTAGGGGGCAACTGAAGGCAGACAGCAAGAAAGGACACCAGAAGCACATGTGTTTCTGATATGTGCTTGTTCTGTTGTGCATCTTGTTTATTCCACATCCCAGAACCTAGCATGGTCTTTGGTTAGTAAGTATTTATTTTCCAAATAAGTCAGGAGAACCTAGTCACCTGTGAGTTCATTAAGGGCCTTACTTTGAAAAATGCTTCACCTGACTGTGTGGTGAACTAAATGACTGAAATGATAAAAGACAAATTTTCTATTATGATTTCTTAACATAATTAGGACTTTTTGAAATATGCCCAGTTTCAGGTTAAAGGAACCTACATATATACTTAGAGTTATGATTTGTGCCTAGATATCTCCCCAAAGCCTCATGTGGTCATGGGACTTTTTCAGAGGTGGCTGAATTTAGAGTGTGATGCTGGGATTAAGGGTGTATGATTAACAAATCAGTCCACCAATTGGTTTGGCATAGTTCTGGCTAGGATTAAGGGTGTGAGTGCTATACCTGCTCTAGGGTGGGTAGCCTCCATACAATGTAAGGGACAGGAAGAGTCTTGTCTCCTCTCACTTGTTGCTTTGCTACCTTCTGGCTATCATGAAAAGCAATCCCCCTCAACATACACTTGCTTGCCTGCTTGCTGCTTTTGCTGTCTTCTGCCACCACAAACTGTTGCCCCTCTGCCATGTGGCACCCTGCCTTGGAGCCAGCTGATTATAGACTGAAACCTCCACAAACTGTGAGCTAAATAAACGTTCTCTCTGCTCACTTTAGCAGCTACATACTAAAAACTTTTCTTCCCTTAACTTTGGGCATTGGGCATTTTGTTTCAACAATGATAGAAAAGTAACTAAAAGACTCATTAAATAAAAATTCTAAAGATTCTTCCATTCTTCTGGAAGAATTAAGAACTATTTTATTTCTAAAACAATAAAAACTAATCTGTGTGTAAAATTGTACTAGAAAGCAATTAAAGAGAAGCATGAAGTTGTTCAGGGTGAATTTTCTTAATAAGCAAGGCAGAGATGTTTGTCAACTCCGACACTGGAAAAAATTCATATTTTACTGTTTAAATTCATTTCATTGGTCCAGTTCCTAACCATTAAAAGAGTTTCCAAAGACATTCATTTCATTTTGGGTGAAGCAAAGATTCTTGTTTTGTGCCAAATTTTCCTCAGTTGCTTTGTTTCATGACAGGCTGCATTAAGTAACCCATTATAATGAAAAGGAGCATCTTGTATCAGTTAATATTTATTGAAATACTTCATTGTCTGTGGGCAGTTTATGGTTATGATAGACGAGCCATATTTCTATTTCCAAATCAAAGGGAAAGATGTAATACTTGAGGTTGTATTTATGCTGCAGGGATGGACAGTTTACAGTAATGTGGATAATGACAAATTTTACAAGAAAGTCAAATGCTCATGCAGAGTGGGTGGCATTTTGTTGCAAAAACTGGTTTCACTGATAAGAGGAAAATGCATCAATTGTTTTTTCTCTTATTTCATGATCTTTTAAGAACAGAGGAACTAACATCTCATTTGCTGTTCTTCAGGTTAGCTGGTCTTGAGTGCTCATGGTATGAAACCAATCTAACAGAGTTGGGGGGAAGGTCTATAGAGCAAACTGCTTTGGTGCCTCAGCTACTTGGTGGATATGGAAACTATTCTTCTAGTGACTGGTTGCCAAGGGGCATAATGTGGATTTCTGAAGTGGCTTGATCTTTACGCAGCTGCAAATGGGAATTACTGACCATCTGACTGGTGGCTGTGAGGCAGACTGGACTTGTGTACCTCAGTCTCCTTGCTTTCCTACCAAGATCCCAGTCTGTAATTTGTTCTACTGGGCAGTTCCATTGGTATGATCTACTGCAGGCAAAGAACCTCAAATTACACCTCGTACCAGAACTCTCTGGAGAACTAGTTAAAGCACAGGTTACAAAGTGCCACCCAGAGTTGCTTCTGGAGTGGGACATATCCAACAAAGTGATGCAGACACTGCTGGCCCTGGCACCATGCTTTGAAAACCACTTCTCTTAGGCATCATAAATGATTTTGACCTCGCATATCAGTTCATTTCTAGAAAAAGTCAAAACAAAAAAGAGAAAGTACTAGAAGAACCTTAAGAGGGTTGAAGAAATGGCCATAGAAATGCTTTGATAGTTAAGGGAATTAGACTTAATATGCTAAGACCAGAGCAGTTTTAACTTCATGTTGTAAAGATCAAGATATAATAGCTTTCTTCCTAGTCCTCACTAGCGTAGTGACTTGTTTAGGGAAGCTTGGATTTCCTCATGAAAGTGGTATTGAAAGTAAATATGTCCAAATGTGCATTCCAAGTTCTCAACTTTAGGAAAAAATGTTTGAAATACAATCTAATTAGTTAGTTGGCCCCAAATTAAAGAGAAATCCCCAGAAAAGCTACACAAAGATCACTACTTCTAGAGATATTTGCTTGAGAGTACAGTTATTTGCATGAGAGGACCTGCGATACTAAAGGTTCTACTTAGTAAATACAATTGAAGCTAAAAAATGTAATCTTGTCAAAAATTCAATTTACTTTTAATTACATCTAGAATCAAGGGAGAATTATACATTACAGGTTTTTCAGAGAACTGAAGTTTGATACCAACTTGCTCAACTCTTTAATGTAATTGATAGTGAAAGATTTTGTATACTTAACCACTAGATGTAAGGCAACCCCTTTCTCCATATCTGATGAATTTCTTAGAAAACAAACAAAAAATGTTTCCTTAATTTTAATAATTGAGATTTTTCATTATTCTTTTGAAATATTTGGTCCTTGCATCATTTTTCAAAGTTTGAGGCATGCATGTCTTATCTGAACAATATTTTAACCCTCCTACAAGCTCAGATTTCTCCTTCTACTTTGTGAGTCTTCCACGACCTGCTGAGGGCAATGCCCTAACTGGTAGATCAGTGACTGAACTAGTGAATGGATCCAGGGTAACTTGGACAAAAAGAGCACTGCTTAGGTGGAATGGAAAGGAGGCTATGATCTAGATATTTTACTTCCTGTTACAAATGTCTGCTCTTAGAGAACTGACTACGGAACAAAATTATTTTAGATTTCAGGATTGTGTTTGTTTATTTTGAGCATTTATTTGATAAATTGGTTTTATACATCTAGAAGGTATGAGGCTAAGTCCAGACAAATGCTATAACAGTAATGATTTTGTCCACATGAAAGATAATGCCTTATCATTTATTATCAAAAATACTATAGGACACTATCCAGCACAGTTTTGGCCTTTCTTTCTTTCTTTCTTTCTTTCTTTCTTTCTTTCTTTCTTTCTTTCTCTCTCTCTCTCTCTCTCTTTCTTTCTTTCTTTCTTTCTTTTTTTCTTAAGTAATACTGTCTAACGCTGTCCAAGAAGACTTTAAAGTAGATGCTAGAAAGAATGCAAGACTTGGACTCTATTTAGACAGCTTATGGAATTCTTTATGATTCTTGCTACATATTACAGTGGACATTTCTTTTGTCTTGGAAAATGAACTCCTATTTTATAATGTATGTCACTGATAAGGTATGAATCAATTCACAGAATATGAAACAAAAATATAAGAAAATTGTCCACAGATTTTATTTGATGATGTGGACATACACTATCCTGTATAAATTAGTTGCCGAATCCATATTAAATGGTAATAAGATCTGCCTCATCACTTTCTTTACATTGTCCTAAATGCCTGACTTGAATTTCTCTCAAAGATATGGTACCAACATACCTACTTCTGTGGTTGTGGCAAAAAGGCAGCTTACAGGATAATTTGCCCTTACTAACTGTGATTTATAAAGAATTTTATAACAACATTCACTCAGAAAATGTTTAATAGAACAAGAAAGTGTGATTACATTGATTCATAAAATAAGCTGTTTGGAGTGAATTCCAAAATGAAATTGATTGAACATCGCAAGCTCATTTGTAATCTTTCCTTCCTACGATAAACCCCAGGTGTCCCCCAAGCACTGTATTAAAGAGTCAGGGACACAGAAGTAAAGACAGCCATTGTCTGAAAAGAGCATTTTGTCGAGATGGGGACACACAGTAGTGACAAGGGTGGGGCAAGTGATCAGACAGGACCGTGCTCCAAGAGAGGCAGGGACACCGGGAATCCTGGTCCTGGAGTCCAACGGAGACTTGGGGGTTAAAAGGGCTTCCAGAAAGTAGGGAAAGTTGAGAAGACTGGCATTCCAGGAATAGGAAAGGATGTGAACTACGGAAAGGAAGCCAGAAAAAGTATCGCTGGTTTGAAAAATGAAGTGTTGTCTTACTCTTTATTACAAGTACCGAACAGTCCCAGGTCCTAATAAAATCCTAAAACAGATAACTTTAGAGGTTTTTTAGGTGTATGGAAATGTGATATCTAAAGGTACTATTCTGGAGATTAACTTTTTTTTTTTTTACATTTTGGCCTCTGCAATATATCACTGGCAACAGATAAGCTGAGGAAAAGACTGAAGAGATGCAAAGAAGCAGAAGGTAAGAGAAATGCAGCATAACACTGTAGAGAGGGGTGACTCGGTTTGTTCTAAGAGATTTACAAGAGCATGGCAATTCAATTCAATCAGGCAATGAACTTTTTCCTTCTCTTCCTCCCTCCCTCCTTCCCTTCCTTTCCCAAAAGAGACCTTCATGAATGTATGTGCCATCACAATCTACTTCCACTGACGATGGAAGGGGTAAAACTTTCTCAGATCCTCCTCGTCTTCTGTCCTTTGCTCTCTCCTCTAGGCACCAGGAAAGGGTAGCAGATGCTGCCTTTTGAGGGAAGGCAGAGAGACTGGGAAGGAGGTGCTGAGAACTAGCTGTTGGGAGAGGGAAGCTTCTTCTGGATGTGTATTCCTTTGTCATCTAAAGTCAGGGCTAAGAAAAGGCATAACAGGGAAGGAAAAGGCAGCACTTTGAGCCTGTAAAACCATAACATTCCTTCCTGCTTTAAGGAGACAGGACAGATGTTCTGTGCCTTTCTAAGAGAGCACAGGTACCTTATAAGCACAGGTATGTAACTTGGGGCCTTACTTCAGAAAGGGAAACTGGAAATACTGATGGAGAAGCTAACTTTCCCATTCTTTAAAAAAATATTTAGGTAATAAACAAAAGAAGCACAAGGAAGTTGGTTTAGGGAGTACGTTGCATCAACATTTCATTGTCATCCTGACTTTGATATGTGACACATTAAAAGGCCAGTTTTCAATGCAACACGTAATATTTTTCTTGTCACTGGTATCAATCCAAGTAGCAAAAATGGAGACAAAGAATTGCCACTTACTGATCACAGTCCCAGTAATCAAAATGGAAAAAAAAAAATCCAGCAGGAGGAGCTCTAACATGTCTAAGAGCTCAAGTTATAAAAACAACAAAATTTTTAAGGCAAACAGAGAAAAACAGAGAGGCATTATGCCTTGCAAGCTGCCATGTCAGTGAAGAAATATGCGACCAAGTTCAATTAAATGCTTAGTGAGAAGCCAAGAGATGATACTGGTGGGGACAGCATGGCCTTCATTTTCTCCCGTCTGCAAATTTCCTCTATCTGATGCTGTTAAACTCTGGCTGGGTCTGCAGTATTAACTCTCACAAAAGAGGGAGCAACAGGCCGATTTCTGGACATGCCTAGAAGTAATTCTGTCCCTCTAAATAGACTGTATTGTTTCTAAATGAGCATTTGACACTGGCTCAGAAACCACATTTTAAAAAGGACTTTTTATTGTTAGTTGAAAGCACTACAAAACTCCTAACAGTTAAGTTTCTTTTGCTCAGTGGCTTATTGGGTGCTTTTTTTTTTTTTTCCTTTTTTTTCTTTTTTTTTTTTTTTTACAATGAGAGAAATGCTGTGTTTGTAAAAGTTGGTGTGAAAAGGGCAAGAAATATGTCCCCTGGACCATGTAAAGAGTCTGCAGAAAGAATTAAAGCTTTCTAACACACACACACACACACACACACATACACCCACACACAATCTGGAACACAAAGGATTTACTCAGGAAAACAGTGAAGAGTGTAGGAATTTAAGTGATCTGATTCTTAGGGCAAGCCTTTCTCTTTTGGACAGTGCTATGGGGGTGGGATGGATGAGTGGGGGGCATACAACATGATCACAATTACTGAACCTGAAGGATATTTTCAACCAATGCCTTTAATGTCTTGCCAATAAAAAGTCAAACTTTTTGTTTTACACCTTAATGGTATTGCTCACATTTAAAACTTTTATATAAGCTCCTGCAGAAACTTTTAACTAGATCAATTCAGACCAAAAATCACTAAATAAACCTAGTCTAGACGAAAAATCTATGGAAACCATATGTCCTTTAGGCATCTGTCTTACAAAGGCTGCTGTCGTCCTAGAGAAATCGTTCACAAAATACGCTTTAGGAAAATACTGTTGTAAGGATCATGGAGAAGCGCTTAAGAAGGCTGAACTTACAGAAAGGAAAACCAAAAAGTTTCTAAATGAAAGGGTCTCATTTCCACATACTCCTAACTGTCGGTAAATAATTCTGAAAGGATAGCAGATATCATTTAGATTTCCATTATTCTAGAAGGAATAAATAAAGTTTACAGTTACATTCCTCCAGACTCCTACAGAACCTCAGAACAAGGGATCTCAAAGCAACTCTGTTCTCACCCACAGAGAACTGTTTTGAATAATGTCGTACGTGGATGAGGCCAAAGAACCAGAACATTTTCTTCTGATTATTACCTCATCCTGCTGGCCTGCCAAACACAGCTAGATGGCAGGTGTCCGACATAAGTAACTAGAAGAAGACTGTTCTATATAATTGGGTGCAGGGCCCAGCTGAGGGCCTAGCTGAGACAAAGGAAATCAGGACAGGGGTACAACGAGGGGTGCAATGAGACTGCAGGAAAGAGGGACACTTTGAAACTTCACTTTTACAATTCAGTATTGCTTTCTGAACTAGACTTGATAGTCAGGGCTACTTTCCTTAATCAGCTACATATTTTTACATCTTAAAATGTACCTTAATTTTAATAAGCAATATGAAACCCACAAGAAAAAAACTAGTAATGCAAGCCTTGGTGTCAAAAATAGCATTTTACCTGAAAGCTACAGATAGCTTGTAGAAACTATGGAAGTATTTATAAATTTCAAAGATTCCTTGGGACCTTTTAGAATATTACACTGAAATCCTTGCTCCTCAGGCAAGATGACTTTGGGACAATATAGTACCAATAGTTATTGGCATGGATGCCACCCTATGTTGCTCAATCCCCTACAAGACTGTGAATGAACAATACCTAGCAAATAGCTTCACGTAGAGAAAAGATTCTGTGTCAATAAGAAAACAAGAAATCTGTCAGATGCAATCAATAGATTTCAGCACACAGAAATTTTAAGCAGAATGAGAAACACTATTTCAATGTACTTTTGCAAACATATTGTGCTTTATAAATGAGCTTTGAATATATATATTGACTTTCAAATATTAAATATTAAGATGGCAATTAAGTGATTTAGAGTGTTAGAAATATTAAAAAATTCAAGCAGTTATGCAAACATCTCTCAGTACAGATTTCCAAAGAGAATAATAGAGCATTTAAATAAGTTAATGAAAGTCTCCTGATGAGTCACAGGGATTTTTCTCACTGCTATTATTGTAAGAGCTAAACTAGAAGTCCATTTTTATGCAAATAATTTGTGGAATATGGATTTTGTTTTGAATTCAGGCCTAGATGTGTGGAGAGAAATTACTGCAATGGTTTCTCTAGTTAACACATTCATTAATGTTTCCTTACTATTTCTACCCTAAGAGGCAGTAATTAAGATATTGTAGAACTTGCCTCACATGAAGTTTTATTATTTTAGCTATTAAAATATTTTCCAACACTACTGAGAAGCAGAAGAAATGTTTTAAAAATATCAGTATTGTACAGACATCTTATTCAGTTTTTACAGGTTTTTCCCAACAAATATTGTTCTAATTCAAGGGCAGAGGGCAGATTTTCTGGTGTAGAACCTTAGGCACAATGATTAAAGTAAGATTTGCTTAAAGGAAAGATTTCATTCACTCTTAAAATCGACTTTGAGAAGAACCTAAAATAAACTTAAATTCACATGGTCCAGAATATGTCTCACATAAGTATGCATTTCCAAGTGAAATAATTTCATCATAGACCTAGCAACAGCAAAATGCCTTTAGTAGTCTTTGTTATGTCCTACTCCATAAGAGATCTCATTGTAGATGAGATATACAATACTGTTTGAATAAAGGAAATGTCTCAAATGAATATTATATTTAAGGATGTAGATGAAATATAAATCTAGATGACAGTACCTTAAAGTCTGAAACCAAATGAAGGTAATATTTCCATGGTGGAGGCAAATGACGTATTTGATTATAAAAAAACCATTTCTTAATCACATTTGAAGCCTCTTGAGGCCTTCTCACCCTCTTTCTCTTAGTTTTCAGAATCATCACAGCAGCTTGGAATGTTCCTGTGGCAGTGCATTTAGTTTGCAGTTATCCTATCTTTACCTTATTCTCACTCCTAGTTGCTGCATTCGCCTCTCCACCAAAAACAAAATAAAAACCAAAAACAATGGAAGGGAAGGAGGTTACTTAGAAATCTCTACTAACCTGTACATTTTATTGGATTCTTATTTGAGTAGGAAGAAGAATATTTACACTTTGTCTTATTTTCTGGTGTTTAATTCCCAACAAGGGAAGAGTTGGCTTTGTGAAGAGTTGAAATTTTTCTATGTCTCTGAGCAGCTGAAGTTAGGAGGCTGTGCCTTGCCATTGATTTTGAGCAACTGAGAGTTTTGTTACTTGTCGTTTTGATTAAATTTTTTTTCCTGGTCTTTGAATGGAATGTGTTCCTCCACAAATTTATGTGAACTGATAATTTTGACTGGAAAACAGAAGTGGACATTTCTTAGTGCTCATGGGAATAGTTAAAAATAAGAAACTGGAGCCCTTGGTATTTGTGGTTTTGCCTATCATGTGGCTCTGATACCTGAGCAGCAGCCAGAAGGAAAAGAAAAGTACCAGGCCACGGCGAAGCTGCCTAAATATCTTGTGGCTTTAGGCTCTGCCCTGTGTAGGAATTCTATTTTTGGCCTGAGTTGCCATGTGATCTAAACTTCATCTAAATACTTAAGTTATGTGGCATCAATAAACATGCAGCTTCTTCCAAAGCCAGTGACTCTCCAGTACTGCCTTCCCTTCCCCCTCACTGAAAATACTTGTTGGACCCAAAGTATAATATTCTATTGGCAACAGCATTTGGTAAGCCAGATGGATTTCATTTGGCAACTAAAGGGTGTAAATATATGGTTAGATTCAGAGGTTTCCCCAGACCATGCTTACAATATGTTGGCACAAGTAAGCTAAAGAATTTCAATGTCGGGCATTTTAAAACTCTGTTTTTAAGCAGCAATGAAGTAATGACAAACAGGCAAAAGCCATCAAACTCTCAGCTAAATCTTCAGCTCTTTTTTCACATTGCTGGAGGTAGACATTTAAGGCAGAGTCTTAGGGAAAGATGCAGCATTTACATTTTCATTTTAAATTTCCTGGCTTTTATAGGCTAAACCAAGTCTGGTAAGTGTCATTTAAATTTCTCTTTTAATGTTTCATAGTAGCTGATAAGTCAAAGAAAAGGGAAATGCTTCCAAGAGCCCATTCTTAAAGTTTTCTGCTTGGATGAAGTTAAGAGATGAAAGTGCCATGAATTGTGTGCCATAAACTTCTGAAAGCCACCGAAAAGCATACCATCTAATCAGCACTGTCTGACAGTGACGGCTTCCCTGTAAAATCATTCTTTTCTTATAGAGAAGGAAATAAAAGAATGTAGTGATGAAACAGAAGTCCTAGGCTGTGTGTGTCTACAAGTCTGTGTGTCTGCCTACACTGGGTAGAATTTTTCTTTTCTTTTCTTTGAGCTGATATCAACTTGTACATAGGAACAGACAGCAGATTCCAACTCGTGACAGTCTGCAGCTGCCTGGACACAGGAAGAACAATCACTAAGTGCGCATTTTCCACTGGCTCCTTGGCCAGATGCCTGTCTGTCTTTATCTGTCCATCAGGTGAAACCTAGGGCAGGGCTGGGTACCCCAAAACTCACACAGGCTTCCCTTGTAGTGGTTGAAGCTTAGCAACTTAGAACCCCAAAGAGAACAATGACAGAGCTATTTGCTATTATTTGTCATGGGACATGGCATGGGGAAGCAGTTGTGTGGCTAACTTACTGCCAGTTTCTAGCAGGCTAACAGCAGCATATTGGTAGATTTACTGCCTTCTGCCTGCGTTTATGTTATATGCGCTTTGCCTTATATAAATGCTTTCTTGTTTTCCTTTGTCTCTTACCCTCCTGCAACATCAAATATTTGCAAAAGTAAAATAAAGGGCACACTGAAAACAAAACAGAAAGGCAAACTGAAGTCCACTTCTGCAAAGCTCTCCAGTTCTGACCTTCACGACCTTTACATTCTGTGTCCTGCTCTCGCCTAAACAGACTGCCAGGCATCTCAACTGCGGCAGGATGGAGATGTTTGTGTAAAGTAGTCTCAAGTTTGCTAGACCCAAGAAGGAAACCACCGAACCAATTTTACTTTCACTTACACCAGACTGAAACCAAGACCTGAAGAATGAAAAACTTTGACATTAACCATGATTCATTTCACCAAAATACTGTCTTACAACCAGAATCATTAAGGAATTTGAATGAGGCTTTTGATGGGATTTTTAATTGAGGGGCCTAAACTACATTGGACACTTTTTTCTTCATTAACAGCATGTGCCCAGAATACTATTTTCATTAAAGTATATTAAGCATCTTGACAACTCATGGTAAACCTGCAACAAATTATTAATTACACTTGGGGTTTTCAATAACAAGTTTTGTAACATGGTTGCCTCACAAGATGCCTTCAATATTAAAAGAAAACCCCAAGTCGTTTCTATTCTTGGCAATTATACTTTCGAAAAAAATTTTGTTTGGCTTTCCAGTTGCTAAAAAATGATTCCCTGAAATATCAGAATATCTAGTTACAATTTTAAAAAATATTTTCTTTAAGCAGAGGGACAGTGAGGAAAGCAGAAGGCTTGTGGCTGACATCACAAATCATCAGGTGAGTCCATTTTTTGTTTGAGCAGCACTCGGCTACTGAGAGTCATACTTTTAGAGGACTGTTGAGCAGACAGAAAAATCAGGACTCGTCCAGGACACGCCTGTGGGGACTCAGAGCAGCCCAGCCACACGGGCTCCTTAATTTCCGCACACACTCAAGCCCCCAACTTCAAGGCTCAGCAGCTTCATCCTTCACAGCACCAAACCTTGATATGAGGGATGCAAAGACACACATGAGAATCACGGGTTTGCCCTCACTCAAACTTCGGGAAACAGACTGAAAAAACAAAACAAGCTCTTATATCTAAGCCAAAGGGATTTGTAGCAAGCGTCAATTACATCAACATATCAAACAAACAGGCGCAGCACTGCAGGCCACCTAGTTTAACCCAAAAACTAAATTACAAAGATAACTAAATGTTTTTCATATTGGTAAAGAAAAGCATATGAGTACATTGATTGTCTCTTTATGTAGAGGCATTTCTAAATCTTTTGGCACAGATTAGATGTAAACTACCAAGATGTGAGAGACTCCTTATGTGTGTCATGTAGCATCAAGGAGGCCATGTATGAGGGCAAGGACCTATGTGAGCAGCTCTGGGGTAGTTCTGATGCTACACAGGAGATGTGCACATCAACTTCATCAAGGCACTTGCTCACCAGAGACCATTTCCATCACATGGATGAGCTACTGCAAAAGCCAAATCCTTTGGAATGATTTGATTTTTCCATTTTTAAAAAGACACCATTAGACTTGGTGAACAAGGAGCATTAGAAGAAAGTATTTCTACTTTTCAACTTTTTTTTTTTTTTTTTTTTGGAGTGGTGAGCTAAATGAAGTTAGTTCTTCCTTGGACAGAGACCCTTCCTTCCACCCCTTTATCCCCTTTTGACCATTGCAGAATAGCTCTGTCCAAGGAAAGGGGAGAAGACAAATGAGTGAAATAATGCCAGAGTCAGCTATTGCCAGGAAAAACACACCCTGATTGAGTTACTTTGTTCTGTTAATGTCAAAAGCTATGATTTCCAATAAACTAATTTTAAGAAGCTGTAACTGAAAATAGCTCCATCCACGTTAAAGTTAATGTCTGATGAAGATTAGGATCTTCAGAGAAGAGAACAGGGACCCTAAAGAGGTGGTGAGGTCTGCTTAATATCACCCTGCTAAACAAACACAAGGCTGGTGTGAATTTTCAGTGAAGTCTAGCCCTTCAGGAAAGCTGAATGGGAATATGAGATGAGCGGACAATCCAGATATCCTGGCAGTAGAAAGCATTCCACAAATCCCAGCTTTGTGTCCACTCAATTTAGTTACGACAGCAGCATCCATACCAGTGGGTCTCTGTGGGACAGAGATGCTCTCCTAGCTCAGGTGGAATTAATTAAAACAGCACACAGTTTGCACCATTTCCTGATCCCTCACCGCAGGCTCCATGCACATTAACCAGAATGGCTTGAGCAGCTGAGAAGCTGAGCCAAAAATGACTCCATCACCTCTCTGCTTTCTCTCCCTTTTCCTTGGGATGGATAAGTGTAATAACAACGCTTTTTACAAAAAGGCAGGACACTCATAGTTTCTGTACTGTTGTAAGGTCTTTGATTACCTTTAAATAGGGTCAAAGTAAAAATAACTGTTCTCATAAAAGTCAAGATCATAACTTGCTAACAAAGTCATGAGGAAAACTATGCATTAGCCATGCATGGATTGGCAGAATCTCTTCCCTCTGAAAGTTCAGGTATTCCTTTGCAATACTAAAACCCGGGAAGAGCTGTTGCGACACTTCTGTGCTATCTTGTCACATTATGGGTTCCTGGTTTCAGATAAAAGAAGAGCAAGGTCCCTTAAGAAAGTAAAGAACTTTAAAAAAAAATCAAACTTCTGTCCTGGAAAGCTAAGGATTGTTTTCCTGGAGATGATGGATAATGGCATTTCAACCTTTTTTAGTTTTTAATAGATAAAATGGAGGCAAATCACGGAAGGAAAGAGAATATATAAATAAGTAGAACAAGGTGACATTTCAATAAGAGCTTTCTTCATTTTTTTCCCTCTCATTCTCTCTCTTTTTGAAATCTTAAACCCTGTTTCTGGCTTGCATTTGGTAGGATTCCTGCTCTGGCTTTTATTGAAAACAGACTTTATGTGGTCAGAATTCTCCATCTAAGGCTAAACTTTAATAGGCATAAGGATCCTGACGGAGTCTTTCTTGCTGTCTCTCAGGTGACACCCCCGCCAAAGGGATTTCCCTCCCCATGCACTGAATTGGCACTGAAATTTGAAGGCTCAGCACAAAGCAACCAGCTTTCCTCTTGCACTCTGTACTCTCATTGCTGTTTCAAATTTGGGACTCTTTGTAAGGCTAGATCGAGGTAGGTCTGGTTCTAACTTGAGAGTATTCTAGAAATTTTGAACTGTGCAACTGTCGACCTACAAATCTCCCGACACGCTTTCCTTCAACCTGCCATCAGGCACTGGCTGCTGGTTCCCGCCAGACTGCCTGCTGCTGCCTGCGAGCTGGAAAATACCAAGGGCAACTCCACCCTGCTTAACAACCAGTTCAGTATTCAAATGCTGATTTTTCTTAAAGAGTATTGACAAGCTGGCTTATCAGAAATCAAAAGGTAAAAGCCGCCAAGCAAGCAGGCAAGGCACACGTGTCCCCCCCACCCACCACCCCGCACTGGCACTGCTGTGGTTCCTTCGCACAGATAAACAGACAAAACAACAGATTTTCAGGTTCCTTTTGAGACTCCAGCCTTCCCACTCTCAAAACTTCTCCCAGTGGCCTCCACACTTTCCTGGCACAATAGCAGACATTTTCCCAGTGAATGTGAATTTTCTAAAACAACAAACTTCATCTTGCTGAAACTTTTTTTTTTAAACGTGGAAGGGAAGCTCTTTTGAATAATGCAGCACAGCAGTTCTAAAGAGGGAAGGGATTTTACTCTCCTGAGGGACAGTGGCAATGTCTAAAGTTTTTTTCAGTGATCATAACAGGGAAAATGCAACTGACATCTAATGGGCAGGGGCCAGAGATGCTGCTAAACATCTTACGATGCACAGGGCAGCCAGAAAAATGTCAGCAGCAGTGAGGCTGAGGACACCGTGGTATCATGGGTGAGAAACTGGGCTCTGGAGGCAGACTGCTTGGAATGAAAGCCCATCTCCATGAGGGCCTGGCCTGCTGGTCTTGGGTGAGTGGCTTAACCTCGATGCCTGTCTGTTAAATGTGAATAGCAACCTATTTTATTGGGTCGTTTTGTGATTTCAAGCAGTGTATATTCAGAGTTTTGAAGACAATGCCTAACACATAGTGAAGGCACAATGCATGTTAACTATTTCTCCTACAGTATTAATACTAGAAATTTAGCTCAGGTCCAAATAAATTATTAGCCAAGTTCACTGAATTTAGAGACAAAAAATAGGATTGGAATTAGAACCAAAATAGTGGCACTCGTAATAACCACAGTTCTTACAGTTTATCAAACTCTTTTTAAGTACTTTTCTTTCATAGGATCTGAGCAAAATCCCTGTTTTTTGTTTGTTTGTTTGTTTTTTCCTGTTTCATAGATGAAGAACTTCCATCTCAGAGTTAAATGAGTTGCTGAGGCTCTAGGGCACCCAGTTCTTTTTATGTCAAACTCCTGCTGCTCCTCCCACACTTTTTGTCTCTTGGTCTATGACCCCCTTCCTTTCATCAGTAACCCTAGCGGCCTAAAATGTGAGCACCACAACCAGAGGGAGAGGTGACTTCACCTTCATGGGCGAGGAGCAGTCACTTTTGTCTTTAAGGTGCACATATCATCATGTTTTCCCTCATGGAGTATGTGAATATTCTAATGCTGTGAATTAAAAAACAAATTGTACAGGGGCTATTTCCTTTTTAAATTTCTGATTTGGGGGAAGAAGAATCCAGAATATCTTACTCTTTAAAAATCTCAGATTATATTTATTGCATCTATTTTGATTGTACATTGTCTGAAGATGAGAACATAGCTCCAACTTTTTTATGTTTGAGATTCCTTTATTCATCTGCTGTATGATTAGTCATGAAAATTTGTCTATAACTGACAAAATGTGTGAAGCAGAATGTAGACTGTTCAGTTTCATATATATATGTATATATATATATACATATATATATATATATTTTTTTTTTTTTTTTTTTTTTGCAGCACCAGTGATTGAACTCACAACCTCACACCTTGTCAGACAGGTGCTTAAGTCACTGAGCCAAACTCCCAGCCCTGGTTTTTTGAGGCAGGGTTGCACTGCGTCACTCAGGCTGGCCTTGGGCTCGTGTTGTAGCCCAAACCAGCCTCGAACTCACAATGCTCCTCCTACCTCAGGCTCCCAAGTGCTGGGATTAAAGGTGTGCGCCATCATGCCCGGCCCAGTTTCATATACTGTTAAAGACTAAGCAATCATTATGTCAACATTAAAATTACTATGTGTAGTTTAAAGAACTGTAGATCAGGCAGGTGGATTGCATTTAGTTCACATTCGAGTCAGTGATATTTGGGCATGAGAATCATAATGCAGAGGGCAGATGGAGAAAGTTTCTCAGGTCATGGGTTTTCTGCAATTCCTCTGGAAATGGAGGGGACAGGGTCTTAGCCCGTGAGGTGCTCACAACCTATGGTCACACAGCTTGCCACAACCCAGCCATAAAGCCCTCAGTCACGTTCAACTAACAGCTGCCAAAATGTCATTCACTGGGACCTAGTTTTTCTTTTTCTTTTTTTTTTAATCCCATTTAGTTTGTGCCGCAAGAGGCTTTGATGACCACATATTGGGTCTTAAGTGATATAATAAACTCAGCAATTTTTCTGCACCCCCCAAGCAGAGAAAAAATTGCAAATGTGTATGGTCAGATGTTTGTGATTTTCTTTTTCCAATACATTTTGTCTGCCATACCATAAGAAGAGAGCCAAGAAGCCTCCCTACCCACACTCAGTCCTTACCTTGGAACGCTGGGCGGGGCCCTTGTGGGCCGAGATGGGACCTGTGGAGGGGCTCCGAAGGAGTCGCTGCTGTTGGGAAAAGGAGGTAAGGGTCCAGGACGAAATGGGACTGGGGGAGCCCCTGAGTGGGGGCCTGGAGAGGGAATGGCAGGAGCTGGTCCTCGGCCAGATGTGGGTCTTGTGAGGGGCGCACTGAGTGTGGGCCTCCTCTGGGTCGTGGGGCTTGGCGGAGGTGACCTGAAGAAAGAGACAGTTCATCATTTGCCCACCCCAGTTTCTCTCTGAATTAATCTTTAAAAAAGTTTTATAATTTCTTGACTGCATTTCTAAAAGATTTTTGGTTGTATAATTCAGAGACACTTTATGAAGTTGAGAGGTATAAAAGGGTAAATGGTGAAAGTAAGTTTCCCTCATCTTCTGCCTCTACTCTGAGGAGGCAACCAGCAGCAGTTTCTGGTGTGCTCCTTTCAATCACATGCTACATCTGGACAAGTGTCTCTATGTAAATTGGTGTTTTGTACATTGTAAGATACCATGCAATGTTCTACAACTTCCATTTTACAAAACTTCATGTTAATTAACCTTCATTGGGGAACTTCCGGAACTGTCATGTTCTTTTTAATGACTGTATACAATTCCATTGGAAGGGGGCACTGCGCTTATTTTTGAAGGGGATTAGTATAATCTGCCCTGCTCATCCCTTCAACTCTTGAACTGGAATAGATCCCCCCTTTTCTTTCTTTAGGTTCATAGTGGTTTGGGAAAGCATGTTCAGAAAAGGGTACCAGCATGCACAGGACCCTCAAGGTGCTGTGGAGCCGTCTCCCTACCTGCGAGAGTGCTGGATCCAGGAGTCATCCACGGGCGGTGGTGCTGGGGTGGACACAGTGGCCGTGTTGATGTCACCAATGATCACCAGGGCTTCTTTCAGGGCTTGGTACATTCGAAGCATCTCGTCTCGGCGCTGAGCCTGCTCAGCAGATTCCTCCATCAGAGTATTCTGGTCCTCTGAAGAATATAACTGTGCTAGGAGCTCTGAGTTTATGAAGTCTTTAACCTGTCACATCAGCACAGAAAAATACAAATGGGGATGGGTGAGCCACGGAAGGGAGGGAACACGGCTGCGGCATCGACAGCCTGTAACAAAGCCCGTGTTGCGCAGCCTGGAGAAAAGAAAGCACCATGCATTGGCTTCCT
Organism: Dasyprocta punctata; assembly: GCA_004363535.1. Lineage (NCBI taxonomy): Eukaryota > Metazoa > Chordata > Mammalia > Rodentia > Dasyproctidae > Dasyprocta > Dasyprocta punctata. The sequence goes on from RJWM01000566.1 coordinate 139,726, forward strand.
CTTATTTTAATCATTATCTTCACTGTCTCTAATGTTGGTGCAAGTAGTGATTTCCCCTCTGTCTTCTGTCTGTCAACACAGAAGGGCAATAATGATGAGGGGAAGAGAAGCCAAACCCTGCCACCACCAAAACAGGGCCTGTTGGTTGTCCCCATAGGGTGGCCCAAGACTGCCTGGAGTAGAGGACAGGGAAGGAACCATGAGGTGAGAGAAATATTTTCAGTAGAAGATGACGACAAAACACACACACACACACACACATTTTGCATTCCTGGGCATTCTCGGTTCTTCAGATAGTGTTTACGAAAATCACTGGAAAACTGTAAGATTCTGAGTTTTAATGTTCTCTCAAAAGTAGCATCCATAAGTAGATATTTATTAAATGTAGAATCTCTCTTTCTCTTCCCCTACCATATATATCTGCATGTTGATTCACAAAAAAAACTTGATTTATCAAAAAAAGTGAAAGATGTAACACTTCATAACATGAGACAGCTAAACGTTATACAGTCACTTAATATTTCTAAAAAGGGCTGAAAGGCAGGGTATTTGTTTTAAGTAGAGGCAGACAATAGAGACCTGTCAGATGCTCCAGACTTCTGTGTTGTAGTTAAATATGTAACTTAGAAATGGTAAGAGTCTAAAACACATAGTTTCATTATTTTTTAAAGATATCGAAACATGTAAATAATTCTAATTAAAAGATTGGCTAATTTCATAGCATCATAGAGGTAAAATAAAAAGTGTTCCTGCACACTTTTTGTATTTGGTGAGCCAAGAGTGACTCAAATGTGGAAGCAACCTAATACACACTGCGTATTCAGGGAACTCTCTGGTGGGAGGAAGGTTTGTGATAATTTTGATAATTGTAGAAGATCAATTTGGCAGGAAGTAGGGGCCTTGAATGCTGAGGAAGTTTTGAACTGTATACACTTGGCAGTGGGGAGCGATGAGAAGATTTTAAGCACATAAATGAAGCGATAAGAGAGAGAGTTTTAGGAGAGATTGAAAAGAATTAGCAAGGGCAGGATAAAAATTCATTAGGAGGCTACTGTAGATGATTAATGGGATTTAGCAATGATGCAGTGGGATAGAAAAGATGTGCATATGGAAATGACATTCTAAAGGAAAAACTAACTGGACTGGGTGCTATTTGTTCCTGAAGGGCAAGGAAGAAAGGAACAACGATGACACAATTATTGACATTTGGTCGAATGGAAGAATAGAAAATCAAATGGCACAAAAGAAAGCCAGACTTACAGGAATGGCAGTCAATTTGGCTTTAGGAATATTTTTATTACCCTCGTTGAAGACATATTCACTTCTAAATACACTTCAAGGTGCCCAAGGAGGCACGGACATTCACACAAATCTTCCACTGTTGGTGTGTGCATGTATTTGGAAACATACTACAATTTAATACTCAAAACCAGACGATTTTCCTGGCATTGACCAACAGTTGAGTTAGCTCTTTTGAAGCTTTACATCTTGCTGGACTATAGATCAGCGTCTATTAAATACAATTTAAAAGAAGATTCTTCCAAGAATAGATTTAAAGCAGATCTCAATTGAGAATCAATTGTCAAATCATGAAATAAAATCATAAAGAGCTATTTCTGCATTCTGATCAAAGACCTTCCCTGCATCTTTCACAGCCAAGTGTTATACACTGAAACTTGCTTACTACCCAAAATCTTTTGGCATGATCTGAAATAATATGTTGTTAATAACGAGAAAAAAATGACAGCACCTCACATGGATAAAGAACACAGGCTTTGGAATGAGACGGACCTGGATTTGCAGCCTAGCTATGACACTTACCTTTAAAGCTCAGGTTCTTCATCTGTAAAATAGGGATAACCGTAAGCACTGTGAGAGTGGTGAATGACTACAAGGTACCTAGCAGACAGTTAGTACTCAATAAACAAAAATTGTTTTTCTTTGCATAGACTTAATCATTATACTATGTAGAGGAAGGAGAACAACAGAAAGCTATTGCAATAGTACAGCTGTTAAGTGATATAGTTAAATATAGAGCATAGGTTTATATTTTATTTTGCATTTAAGCAAAATTTTAGAAAGACTCTCTCCTGAGAGCCTGTGATGATGTGGCTGAAGTTTGGAATACAATGAGGTGGGGGTATTTGGGGGGTTGCCAGATACTTCAGAGACTTTCTGAGCAGTTTGTGTGTGTCAGTGTTCCAAGTCCTTAAGTCAAGGATCCCGTAAGACAGTTAGAGGTCAAATGGATCCCTTGTAGGTGATAGCATTTAGAAAATACTTCACAGAACATAACAAACTGATTATACTTGGATGTGAGATTCAAAACAATCTTCATGCTTTTAATTATAACATCTTATAACCTCTACATCTTTGTAGGATTTGCAGAAACTCTCACATATGAAACCTTGTTCCAGCTCAAACTCTCCGGGCTAGATAAACAGGCATTACTACACCATACCACACTGCTCAGTGCAAAGGAATGTGGGGTCATTAAAAACGTTCCACGTGTTTTCCTCTTCCTCGCGTTAACCCTTCTCTAGCAATCTATAATATGTTTGGATTTTAAGCCTTCTTTGTTATGACTGAGATCATTTTAATGGCTTCACCAACAGAAGAGATATTTTGAGGATTTTTTGTATAGTTCAGTCGCCAAGGAGACCATTTCCTTAGAATCTCTCAGCTTGCACACAGGGTTGCTTTCTGGAACACAGTGATCTCTCTCATTCACAGGACATATAGACATTTGCCCTCCAAAGTTTAATTTTAGTTAGTTTTAGGGATAGGGTCCTGGTTGGAAGTTTAGATCTCACAATTTTCCTAGATCTACTTAAGGCATCTACCTTTTCCCTAGGGATTTGTTTCTGCTAATGACCCAGTAAAGTTTGCCTTCTTCACAAGTAACCTCCACTTACTCACAAACAGAATGGTGGGCAAAGGAAATTAGATACAAAAAGACACATATTCTGTGATTCAAAAGTTCATAAACAGGTAAAACTAGCCACGGGTTTAGAAATCAATCAAGGGACTGTTGTCTTTGACAGGGTAAAGGCAGGAGGGGGATGGAGGGGCCTGGGGGTCTTGGTTGTAATCTTTTTCTTAAGCACACTGCTGAATTCTTGGGATGTGGAAATAGATCAACAGTCTAAATACCAGAAGAAAGGCCTGGTATTTAAGATGTATTTTCCACTCAAATAATGACCATTTAAAATAACACTTTACTTCATACACGTTAAAGCTACAGTAAGTTTTGAAGCTAGGGCACCTGTTACCAATTTTCCACCCAAGAGTCAATCGCCCTGGAGAGGGAATGTGGACCTCCAGTGGTTCAGCTGCTGCTTGCCGGCATTCTGAGTGTGAAATGCCTCCGGGTTTCATATCTGGTTTTTAAAAAGAATCCATAAAGGCTTTTACATTTGATGCTGTATTCTCTGGGTTTCTTTGAATAGGAGACACAATGCTTTCAGATTTAAAATATTGTTTTCATAGTCAAACAAATCCTAATTAGATCTTCAAGTAAAATTAACCCTCTGGGAAGGTAACTGTGTGGCTATAGCTTGTGGGGGCTGGGGACTCCAGTCTGCGAGGGCTGAACTTAGTGTTGCAATCCTGCCATTTGTATTAGCTGGAGTTGACATGCAGATGGCCATGCAGACAGCCTCAGACAGAGAGTGAGCAGATCTGCGTCTCGGTCTAGACTCTGCCCCCTGCAGCTGTGTGAGCTTGGGCAAGTCATTCAGCCTCTCAGAGCCCCAGCGTCTTCATTTATAAACCTGGGGAAATAATGGGTATCTAGTGGGGTGGTTGTCAGAGGGATACAAAGAGAATTACCTGCCACTTCGCCACCTCCTCTAGTAGAGAACTTCTGGTGGGGCAAGCTGCAGAGGCAAGGCCGTCAACTGGGCTTGTGTGGAGTGCTTTGTGGGCGCTAGCATGAAGGTCCTGGACAAAACTCTGCTGTTTCAACCGTAGCTTGTCCATAACCATGGCCTCTCATAAACATGGGGTTTCTTTGTGCTGCTGTTACCTGGTATGTTTAAGTAATGAAACAGCTGCTGCGTTTCAGTAGACAAAGGCTTACAGTATGTCTGAGGCAAGGCATTTATTGCTGGGCTTTCAACTTCTTAAACAATTCCATATGGAGACCTGAGTGGCAGAGCCCTTAATGTAAACTTTCAAAGGAAACTGCCCAACAAATTCTGAACTTTATGAAAGTTGGCTGAAGCATATTCTTTTGCAGAAGGCAGGGCAGCCTTTCACATTTCAAAGAGGAAAGGCCACAGTCTGTTTCTGGTTGAACAGAAAGAAATAGAGGACCCCATGTTAGGTATTTATTGGTTCTGGAGGAATACAAAAGCCATTTATAGAAGCAGCTCGGTTTGGTGGGTAGAATTCCGAGGTAGGAGTCAAGCTATCAGTTTTCTAGTTGAGGATATCTTCACCTAAGTCAAATAAAAACACCAACACATCTGCGGGGCACAGTGCTGGGCGTCTGCTATTTGCTTCCTTGTTCTCACATGTGGAATGAACAAAAAGTTGGCATTCTGTCCAACAAAAAGTTGTGGGTTGTGCGAATATGAGAACATTTTTTAAAAACAGACATAGTTTCACAGATACAGAAATTTCACATGTAATTTAAAATATGTAGTGTATGTTATATATAAAAGTTACACATGTATAGTGAAAAATAGATATAATACTCAAGAAAAGCAGTTATTCTAGAAATGTAAAACAAATGTCTGGTAGGAACAAAAATTTACATTTGAAACAGAGGTAACTATAGTTTCATAAGAATTCAAGCATCAGGCGGCACTGTCTCCTCCTCCACATTCCTACTAATCTCCGTTTCAAGGTTCGACCTTGGAGACCAGATCTTAATTGAAGTCTCCTTTCTCATGACTCTCCTGTGAGGTCTCTCGTAAGACGACTAGCAGAACTTTACCGCCAAGGACAATATCCTGGAGGTGAGGGTTTAGCCATTTCATTAAAGAAAACAACACAACGATGAGGAGCGAGGGAAATTACTCTTATGTTTCTTTGTAGGTATGGGTATGTGGCGTGTGTTTTTCTTGAGAAGGTGAAAGTAGGGTAGATTTACAATAGAATTTTTTTCCCCTTTTAACTAATTTGTGTCAGCCTACTCCAGACAGCTATAGACAGGAAGTGCTATTTCCTGCGCTGATGATTTAATATAGTGCGGGGCAGAGCAGCGTTTGAACTGATGGCTGTACTAATGACTCTTGGTAAAACAGTGAAAAGATAAATGATCCTTAATCAGGGGAACGTTTAAATAAGCAAATGCCTGGATATACCACAGCAAAACAACCTGAATTCATTTAAGCAAAGTTAAGAGGGTAATTTAAAAAATACACAGACTATTTGTTTAGTGCTTTAGATTTTTCTAAATGGCTTACAGCCACATTTATTATATTCTCTGACAGTTCTCTGAGGTTCTCTCAGTGTTTTGACTAAAATTGTAGAGGTGACTGACTTCAGCTCAGAGGGGTTAAAAGATTTGCTTCAGGCCACACAGCAGGCCACTGATCAAGCATAACAATACAGGTCATAGTTCCTACATTTCCAATTTATTGCTTACCTGTATTTAGACTTCAAAACATTCGTTAACCTTGTCCAAATACATGAAATGTATATGACAATAGTTGAAAACAACAATTTTCTAAAGATGGGGGGAGGGGAGAGCAGAGGAAGAGTATTTAAAAAACAGGTTGTGGGCTGAGGATATAGCTCAGTGGCACATTGCCTAACTGGCAATGGTGAGGTCCTGAGTTCGATTCCTAATACTCTCTCCCTCCCAAAAATAAGTAAAAAACAAGGTTGTCCACATGTTTGGGGCTTCTTAGAGTCAAGAAATGTAGAGATCATGGACAACAAATGGACTGCCACACTTAAATTTAAAATTTTGATATCAATCTTGATGTATGGATAAGAGCTTTTCATGATTCTTAGACAACCATATTGATTTCCTGCACTTACATTTCCCACAGTAACTGTCATATATATACCTTCTGCAACAAATCACAAAGTCAGACTATTTCCTATGATCAGTAGTTTACATATGGAGGAATGGACACAGAAGATTAAATGACTCACCTTAAGTCAACAGAGTCTGTAGTAGAACTATGTTAAGAACCAGGTTTCTCCTGAATTCTAGTTTGGGACTTTTTCACTATTTTACCATCTAATTTTGATTTCTTACAGGCAATGTTCACAATACACTGGTGGCTTAAATAAAACAATGCCCTTAGATAATAACTGGAAAAATTAAGGTATTTTCCTTGTGAAGACTCAGAAAAGCCTGTCATAAAACACCTCAGTATAGTTTTCTTATCAAAAAGATAATTTCTCTAATAACTTGTAGTACTTTGTAATTTGTACTTTGAAAAGTTAACTACCAAAAGAACCAAACCAGACTGCTTAAATAAGTTTCATATCCAGAGAGCTACAGACAACTGAAAAGAAAGATTCTGGATAATATAAATCCATTTATTGCTAGTACCTCAGAATACTTTGAGATTTGTGGCTATTTCATCCTTAAAGCAAACCTGACTTTATAGTCAAGAGAAGAAGGGAAGATGCCCTTTCTCAAGTTAAAATAGCATTTCAAAGTTTATATAAGATGAAAATCATATTGATAGACAGTGTATATATGTACACATAGGATAAAGTATATTTTTGTCTTTAATCTTAAGGTCTAGGAGTCAGGACATCTGACTTCATTGTTGGCTTTGCATTTAACTTTTACCATGACCATGAGTATAGTCATTTTACTCTGCTTTATTGTCAGTAAATTCACAGCCTTGTAGAAAAGAACAAAAAAAGAACTCCTCAGTACTTTAACTAGATGTCTTGCTTTCTATACTAAATTCTTTTTCACTGATCAGTCACTTACCACTTGTAAAGGAAAAATTATAAACCTAGGTATTTCAGTTATCCAGTCATCACAAAGACACTCAAGTAAATGAGCTCGATTTCTATACTCGGATGGGTTACAAAGGCGACAGTCTAGAATCACTTACATTATTGATCATAAGGTGCATTATCGTTTTGGGAATTAAATCTCGGATGCATTTGTTGATAATAGACATGTAGGAGTCCACGAGGTTGCGAATGGTCTCCACTTGCCTCTCCAACTGTGGGTCCATGGAAAAATTTTCTGTTTGACCATTTTCATCATTTTCAGTCTAGCAGAAAGGAAACAAAATAAAACATGGATTATCTCATATTTTCTCAGAATAGAAACATGCCAGACATTATCAAATGACCAGCTTTTGCTTAGCATACTTTGAATTTACACCATTATATGATAACATCTTTACCTTATCTCCCATCAATTAATTCTGAAAAGAAATCAAGATCATACAGCTATTGTTCTACTTTTAGCCTGCCATGTTCTAGCAAAAGGAAGTATTCTATGTCTGAGTGAATGTTGAGATGAGTAACCAAACAACAGTGTACCTAACAACGTACCTCTGGAGAACAATCTAATCTTAAGCCATTTGCAAGCTGGCCAAAGAACGGAATCCAAACATATGATGCAGATGTAAACCTCTGGGAGGAGTCTCCCGGGATTCCATAGATTAGAAATAACCTTGATGTTATTCTGGCACTTCTAGGTCTGCTCTGGATTGGATCAGCCTTGATTCAAACTAAATCTCTGAGGACTGGCCTGGAGCCAAAATAAGAGATATAGAAGATAATTCATCCTTCCATGCATTTGCTGGAATTTGTTATGTAAATTCATGCTTCTGTCATCACTACAAAAGGCTGGCTCCATTGTGAAAAACTTACCATTTCAACTTCCAACTTGTTGTTCTTTAACTAAAACAGAGCACATCTATACACAGAGAATTTATTCATGCAATACATGGGATGCATCTGTTTTCTGTATCATAGGACTTGAATTAATTAATTTTGGCTTATCCACCAGAGGCTGGGCTGGAATGGCATCTTCTTCATTAAGGGCTGACCTATTGGCTCGGCATTGGAATCAATTTAGAACAAATGGTCTCCATTTAAAGTCAAGTTGAAGCATCTAAGCCCCCAAACATGATACAGATAGTGGTTTGGCTAGCTTTTAGTATTTAGAAAGGCTTAATTATGAATGCAACACGGAAAAATAATTTATTGTCTCCAATGTGGACATGAAGTACCTTTCTTTGGAAATGTACATGCTTTGATCTGCCAGGTTTTCAATCATCAGATCAGTTCTAGGCAAAGCACTGTGCTAAACAACCTCATATGCATGTGTGAACAGCCTATTTATAGGCCACAAAATCAAAACTAATGAAGATAAAAATTTATAATATTTCTGTAGATTTGCTTCAGGAATATCTAGTGCTTAACAATATATGCTTGCTGTAAAAATTAACTGTCCTATTTCAGTCCTGACGGCATAACACGAGCCACAAGGTTGATAGCATTAGGACGTATCTGAGGCACCATACTGTTGCAGCAGCAAAGTAGAAAGAAGATTGGAAAATTCAAAGTTCCCCCATTTAATTCCTTTAAAAGTTGTCTTTGGTGGGTAAAGTAATTCTTCTATAATTCTTTAGTTTTGCTATTGGTTTGTGATACACATGCAATATGATCTGCAAAAAATAAGCAAAAACCAGGGCCACAAAATGGTAAAATGATAGAGGGAAAGTCAACCATGAAAAAAAAATCCAATTATATTCCCAAACTTTTTTCTAAGGTATAAAAACCATGCCAAGTCTGAAAACACATACTATTTTATAATAAAAGCCTAACCCTAACCCTAATCCTAACCATAACCCCAACCATAACCCTATCCCTAGCCCTAGTCAGTCAGTGGTAATTGCAATGTCATTTTAAGGGTGTTGGATCTGAAAGTCAAATTTTAAGGTTTAAATTCATACTTTCAGTTACCTAGTATGACTGAGACTCATTTCTGCATTTCTTTAAAATGGAAATATGCTTATCTGGAAAACTTATGGGAGCTAAATGAGATGATGTATATGAAATGACCCAGCAGAAGGCCTCAAGAAGTGTCATTTTCTTTCTTTAGAGAATAGTCATGGATGAACTGAGACCTGCTTGACTCCCAACACACATTTTGAACACTTCAGGTGAAAAATATGGAGCTAAATCATTTCCAACCCAAACCTCTAAAGAAATGCCAAACTACATATTTATATTCTGTACTTTTATGTTTTTTTTACAAGCAACTCCTTACTTACAGCCCTCTCTGCCCATCTATGGAGACAGCTCATCTTTTAAGCCTACTCCTCTGTAACCTCTTCTAGATAAGCCCCTTTCTAGATAAGACTTTCCATCACTCCCCTCATCTGCACTTGCTTTTATTTTTTAACATCCAGCTTAATTCTATGCTTCCCCTCTACTAGACTGTGGGTTGGATCTTGTTTATCTCTCATTTCTCAGCAACCAGCACAGACCTTGTGTACAAGAGTGGGAAGAATTAAATCTAAAAATGGGTTTACCAAAGTAGGAATGCCTACTTATTACAGGAATAGAGAAATCCCAAATTGGTGGGTTGGGGTTCACTACTATTTGATAATAACGAGGATGATAAAATGATTATGAAATTATATATATGCATGAGAACAAAGCTGAGTTCACAGAGCTGAAAATTTCTTCTGTATAAGGCAATACAAATTTCCATAATGACCACAATACAATTCAGTTAGTCTCCCTTGGATTTTGCTATTCTATTCAGCAGTACAGAGTGATAGCATTGCAGCATCAACCTAGTATGTCACCCAGCAACATTTTCTGAGCACTTACTATATTTCAGGTGCCATGCTAACAGATCTGCTCTACAACCATAGGGAAACTTGCTGCTGTCAATCTATAGACGAGCATGTTGAAGCTCTGAGAACTGAAATTTGTTCAATATGGGTAAAATTAATATAATTTTAAATTAAATTTCTTTTTCTGTCTAGTGGTTAAAAAAATAGGTATGAAACATCTGTAATAAGTCAAATCAGTTTTATCTATAAATAATGAATATGAAAAATTCGATAGAAATAAATCACTGAAGTACCACTATTTGTAAGAAATAAATTATTGGGGTAGAAGAGAAAACCAGAATAAACTGCATGTATTACATAAATTTTTAGGATATGAAACACCAGAAACATTTTATCACCATTCATATTTTCATATAGAAATACTGACCTTCCTCATTTCACACTACTGTTAACATTTAGCCTTGCTTTACTTTTCTGCACAACAAAATGTGCAAAAGACCCTGAGTTTTGCTTTTTGAAATCAGAAGCAGTTAGCAAGTAAAGTTTCAGAGTGAAGAAAGAATATTTGTTTGTTTCTCAATGTAAAGAAGAAAAAAATTGAGATATCCCAAAATATTTAGGAAAGCAATTTAAAAGCCTTTGGAAATACTAGTACACATACAGTCATATGTAAATCTTAACTATTTTGGTAATAAAGTGGACATGAGAAGAAGTCACATAATTTGGAATATAAATTTGATTTCTGATTTTTTTCAAAGCAATAACAGCAAAGATGAGTAAGATAAATGTGAAAGTGTGTATAGGTGAAAGTTTTCTTCTAACTGAGTAATTTTAGAGAGCATAAACTCACTTTTCTCTCATCTCAACTCTAACCAAATTCTCCGTCATTCTTTTCTGAATGTATGCTGTGTATGACTGTATCTTTTCTTTGTTTAAATTATAGGATTGCAATAGGATTCTTTGCAAGGCACTGAAGTGACAGATGTTTATCATTATCCTCATCAAGGGAATGTAAAATAAAAATAGTAATTTGTCTCTGATCTTTGAGGCAAAAAAGGAACGGCCTGCAAACATTTAACCTTTTATGTGCAGGTTCATTGAAGCTGTTTACAAAATGTGAATAATATTGTAAAACCCAGCTTTCTTCTGGAAAGTACAATAGGCAAGCCTTGGTGAAAATTTTTTCTAAGTAGCTTTTAAGAAATCTAATTCAATTTAAGCAATTACAAAACAATAGTGTAAATGTGAAACACTGAAACGTGTTTATAAAAAGTATAACTCTTAAGGAATTAAGAAACATCATTTTAGAAAGTTTTAATTTAAGAGTTTTTTCTTAAAGGCTCACAATAACAGGTGAGGGAATGAAAGTGTTGCATGAGAAATACTTTTCACTATATTTTGAAATGTTCATTACAGAAGTTCTGGGCCTGATTGAAATACTTCATGTCTCTTCCCTTAATAAGAACTATCTCTTAATTATACCGTAAGTTTATTTGAGGACCTCTGGAACCATTAAAATACAGCTGTTGACTTTAATTCTTTAACTGTGAAATAATGGAAATAAAACATCTTCCCATTAACATGAGCTTAACAACACTACAGAGCCAATGGGGGTTTTTCTGGGTCTCCTCCTTCTGATGGAGAGCACTGGACAGTCATTTACACAGCTACAAAAGTGATTTTTCTAGATAACCAATTCTTATCCCTTTTTTGTGTTATTACTTAATTCTCTACCTTAAAGAATAAAAACATCATTTGGCTTCTTAGTGAATCTAGTCATCATCATGAAAACATTGTTAACATGGTAATGTGCCTTCAAATTTTCCAGGTTCAAATAACCGAGAATGTTGTCACCTCAAACCACTTCCTACCACCAATCATTTGTTCATAATTTGTTGAGGATAGAAGGTAAACAAACAAATGTGCAAAAAACTACATGAGAATGATGACCCAGAAAGCCTTTGAGGGTGTTCTAGGTTGTCATCTGGCACTTTGTGACAGGTATTTCATTGATCAATTGAAATATTCAGTGTCTAATGTAGACTGTGAAAGGTTCAAAGGAAGTCTAAAAAACAAGCCTTGCTCGTGAGCTCATTAAACAAGGAGGACACAAAGGGAGGAAAGTTAGTGAGTCCCAAGATGCACTAAATGAGTTCAATGCCTAGTTGTCCACAGGGAGACTTTATAGATGGAAATACTTGAAAAGACTCTTAGAAGCTGAGTGTTATTTCAGAAATAAAGATGGATACTGAGGAAACATGCTCATAATTTTTCTTTCTAGTACTTAGAACAGTGCCTATATATAGCAGAAGATTCATAAATATTGTGGGATAAACAAAAACCCAACACAGAGCATTTTTTGAAGGCCTGGGATTTTGTTACTGAAGAGCTGAGAGATGGAGGTTCAGATGTGGGGTGATATTACAGGGAAATACGGTCATTTCTGGAATTCCTAAAAGTTCCCTGTGTAGAGTCTCTTTTTCTTATGGGTAGGATAAGTACCTGCATCCAGTACTGCATTTTGATAAAAAGATTTCAATGACTATGAGAATGCCAAAGGTTTAAATTGTGATTAGAGTCAAAATGCCGGCCAGTAAAGGGGAGATGCCTTTGCAAGAAACATCCAAAAAACAGGAGAAATCACTGAGCCTAATCCGAGCCAGGTTATCTCAAGAATTAACACTGGATTAAATGAAAAGGCTGGGTAAAACTTTTGTGCTTACACTATTTTCATTTTAATACTTTCTTCTCTCTTCTCTTTTACCTGATAATAACTTTTTATTTTACATATAACTTTTAGTGTCTTTTTATCTGTCAGTCAAACCATAACCAATATTACAAAACTATTACATTAAGGTGAAGTCAAGCTTCCATAAAACAAGCCTCAGAATTTTCAAGATGACTACTTGATTTAAAAATGTTGACAAGGGCCAGTGATATAGCTCAGTGGCATAGCATCTGCCTGGCAGGCACAAGGCCCTGAGTTCAATCCCTGGTACCAAAAAAATAAAACAAAACAAAAGCAACAACAGCAACAACAACAAAACCAAGAAAAGCTTGATTCTGAATGTAGTTTATTGTCTTTTCTTGACAGAGAAAATTTGTTTGTTTGGTGGCAGCATATGCTTACATTTATAATAAATAACTTTATAAAGACAGCAATAAATAATGAAATTTGGGTGAATAATGGGTGTTGGGATTTCATTCATATAACAGATAACTTCATCCGATTGCATTTGCATTGAAGATGTATAAAATAATTGTTTCATCTGTAAACTGCAAGAAAACGTAAATGTGTGGATTCTTAGAAAAATTTGAAAAACCATATCTTATCCTGGATTCCTTCCAGAAATAATTCCACCATAGCTTTAATCTGTCCTAAGTCCTCTATTGTTTTTTCAGATAAGTTCATCAACATGAAAAATTCACATGTCAAGTGTTTAAATCTCGATCTCTATGTACTGAGCTTGCTTACCATAAACTAACAAGTCAGAACCAATTAACTTATAAGATTTCTTTAAAAAATAACCACTCCTTGCATCACTTTTGGTTTTAGATTATACCAGCAATTTTGAAAGGGCCAACATTATTTTTGAAATATAGGCTATTGGGAGAACTATCCATGTTTATTTAAAATTTAACTTTGCTATAAAGAAAGTACTCTTCCTAACAAGTGAAATCAGAACCAACTGATAGGTATGTCCTTAAGTATTTTAGTAAAAAAAAAATTTCTTTGGAATAGAAAAACAAAAACTAGAATATTTCCACAGAGGAAAAACTTTCAGAACAGAAGAACAGATGAAATAAGGGTAAATATAAAAATAGTAATAGTTAGCCGGGCGTGGTGGCGCACGCCTTTAATCCCAGCACTCGGGAGGCTGAGGTAGGCGGAGTGTTGTGGGTTCGAGGCCGGCTTGGGCTACAAAGCGAGCGCAAGGCCGGCCTGAGCTACATAGTGCGACCCTGCCTCAAAAAAAAAATCCAGGGCCGGGAGTTTGGCTCAGTGCCTTAAGCGCCTGCCCTGGCAGGCGCGAGGTTGTGAGTTCAATCCCCGGTGCCGCAAAAAAAAAAAAAAAAAAAAAAAAAAAAAATAGTAATAGTTAATTTTATGTGTTAAATTGTCTGGACAATTGGGTTCTTACATATTTGGTTATATATTGTAGGTGCGGCATTAATAATTGCAGGTGTTATTGAATGAGACTAACTTTTAAAATTGTGACTATCTTTTAAATTCACTATGGAGTTTGTCTGGCCTCCATAGTGTGGATGGGCCTCACCCAATCAGTTGAAGGCCAGTACAGAACAAAATGAACAGCCTTCCCTGAGCAAGAGAATTCTCCAGTAGTTGAGTAGACTTCTTTCTTTCTTTGAAGGACCAGCTTTTCCTAGTCCACAACATACTGCCTTTGGACTCCAGCTGGAACACTGGTTTTCCAGAGGTTCTAGTCTGACTGCCCACCTTGCAGATTTTGGACTTGTTAACCTTTGTAAATATGAGTCAGTTCTGCTGTTGGTCTGTTTCTCTGGAGGATACTCACTAATACACAGTTCCACTATAGATGGTAAAACAGTAGGTAATTTAATATTCTCTTGCTTTATTTATCCTTTTTTCTGCTGATAGAAATAAGAGATGGGAAAATTATAAAGAAATGATTTATGCCAGTTCTGGAAGTGGAGGAATTCAAGATTACTGGGCTCCATGTATCTTGTGAGGGCCTTCTTGCTATTTCACAGTATGACAAGAAATTCTAATCTCTCAATCTGAAATTTTTTTCTTCCAACTCCCACATTCATCTTTCATAGTTTTTTATGAAAGAAACAAACATGTGAATGCTACAACTAAGATTTAGAACCCTCATCACTACTTAGACTTTGCATCCTTGGCTTCATCTCACAAGTAGGTAAATATCTAATGTTTGGTAGTAGATTCATACTTAATTTCATCAAAAAGGAAAAAACTGCAGGACTCAAAAGATTCTCAGGTAATTCTTAAGGAAGACCATTATTACACTGATATATTCTTAGTACATTACCAGATACACTAACTAGTAGGTCATTTTTGTCTTTTAGTTCTTTGACAAAACTAGTACACCAGCATCTACCACATGGAAACAGTGAAAGTTACAGTGAAGGAAAAAACTTCACTAAATGACAACTAAGGAGAAGCTGGCAGTGTACACGTCTATGTTGGCCCTGGTGGTGGCCAGAGTGAACCTCCCACACTCCCCACCCCCTTAGCTGTGCTCACCACATGCCCGCTGCTTGTGCAGACTTCTCTCCTGCCTCATGGGCCCTGGGTAGAAGATGAATCTTGGGAGAAGACACGAGCAGCTGTGTGGCAATGGGCCAGACCATGGTGCCTGGCCCAGGAGGAGAGCTAGGCATGGTGGGGATGGAAAAAGTTCTGTGTATGACAGATCAGTGCTCTAGCACTGAGCCACACCCCTAACACACACAAAATTTTGAACACAGAGACCAAGATGGCAGAGTAGTAAGCAGCAGAGAAAGAGCCTCTCAGAGAGTCATTGTCCAGATGCTGGAGCATAGCAACACGAGTAAGACAATAAGGAAGAAGAGCAAGCCCTGGACCCAGGAAGCATGTGAAGCATGAATTGAAGCCCTGAAGAGAGTGAAGAGAAAAACTTCAATGAAGAAGAAGGAGGTAGCCAACAATTCTCCCTGAGATGGGACTTGCTGCATGAGAGAAACAGTTCAAACCTGCTGTCACACAGTGAGGGTGATGGCTGGTGGCCTCAGAGGACTCCACAGAGAGATGGGGCGTGGAGGGGAGCAGTGGACATGAAGGACTGCAGTGGCTGGTAGTGAGTGCAGAGAGCTCAGCCCTCCCACAGGAGAGAGCAATTTGCCTAAAGTCATCCTGGAGATGGGCCAGCTGAGTTCAGAACTCAGAGCTGCTTCTGGCTCCATCTAGTGGTTCCCAGGTGGGCTCAAACTCATGGAAGGTGCCTGAATGGTGGTGAGCTGAATGAGTCTGGTTTCAGCCAGAAAGTGCAGGTTCACTGAGATTATCCACTACCCCACCAAAAAGCTACTGCTGGCTTGCTGGATAGATTGGCATGGATCAGGACTCTGTATCCACAGGTTGTCTACCAGTGACAGCAGAGACAAACCTGGAAGTGGACTTCTCTCTGTCTCTCCATCTCTCTGTCTCTGTCATTTGTTTTTTGTTGTTGTGGTGCTGTTTTTTTTTCTTTTTCATTGTTTGATCTTGTTTTTATATGAGTATGAACATGGTTTCTCTTTGTGCATGTGGTTTTGTTCTGTTATTCTTTTAATCTCTTCCTTCTCTTTTGCTGCAGTTTTCTGCATCAGTTTCCCAAAGTTGTCATGATCCCCCTTTGTCCTCCAACCTTACTTCTAGTCTCTTCCTCTTTTACTTCTCTATTTTCTTCTTAACCCATTTTAAATTTTAAACCCTGAGGACAAAATTGACAAATTAAGGACTTGTACACTACATATAATTTTCTGGTTTGTTTTAGATTTTGTTATATAAGCACAAATCTGGTTCATATGGTTAAAAGTGCAAATTAATGGCTAGCTCAGTTTGTCATTTTCTAGGCTGTGTTTGATGCTATTGGTGCCTATACAGCCAAAAGTGATGTCATTATTTTAAACAGCTATTTTTCCTGGTATCCCATGACTGACATTGACTAAGGGTCATAGAAAATACTGTGGCACAGTGCCAAAGAACCAGGGACTGGGCCAAGCAAGCAGCAACTTCTCATCTCCAGCAAACTGAAGAGGTAAGATCATCTAACAGACACAAACTCAAAAACCAGCTACACCTGGAAGATACCTCAGAGAAGTAGTCACCACTTAAGGGTCCTAAATACAAGCAGTAAAACAACCCACCAAAGGTAACTTATAAGCATTACCCCAGGGATTAAACTAAAAAAAGAGAGAGAACAAAATGAGAAGACACAAAAGCAAAATGCAGCCCCAGACATCCAGTTCTCCAAAGGAAAATCCGGGGCACAGTGAGGTGGGGACAACCCAAAAGCCCCTCACCTGGCCTCTCTGGAGTGGTAACAACAAAGGAATTGAATGAGGCTCTGGAAAAAGTCAAATCAGAAAACTATAGAGATGATGTCCAAAATAAAGACCATGCTAGGTGACACTAGAGCAGATACAGACAAAAAACTGATGAGCTTAAGAAAATTATGGAAGCCATGACTGCTCAGCATAGGAAAGAAATAGAATCATAAGGCATATTCAAGCAGATATCCAGGAGAATAAAAATTCCACTGAAATACTTGCAGCAGATCAAGCCAATGTGAGGACAGGATCTCAGATACAGAAGATGGGCTTGCAGTTAGTGATCATGAAAAAAAAAATTTCTCAAAAATAGCAAGGGACCATGAGAAATCAATCCAGCAATTGCTAGATGAGACAAAGAAGAATAACTTAAGATTCATAGAAGTCAATGAAAAAGCAGGATATACCACTAACAATATTTAAAAAACTGTTCACAGATGTCATGGCAGAAAATTTCCCTCATAGAGAAAAAGAATTTGACATACAGAGAAATGAGGCATATAGAATTCCAATTAGCCATGAACAACAATAATAAAAAACCTACAGCCAGGCATATCATAGTCAAGATTCATAGTCAAATTCAAAACAAGAGTAGAATTTAGAAGTTGTTAGGGAAAAGAAACAAATCACCTATAAAGGAAAGCCTATCAGAATCACAGCTGACTTCTCAGCACAAACTTTCATGTCAAGGAAAGCTTGGAGTGAAGTATTTCAAGTTCTAAAGGAAAACAACCTTTAACCTAGATTGATGTATCCCACAAAACTATCTTTCTAAACAGATGGAAAAATCAGATATTTCCATGACAAAGAACATCTGAGGAAATTCATAACCACCAAACCAGCACTTCAAAATGTTTTGAAGGACGTTCTAGAAAAAGTTAACAAGGACTACAATTCCATGAACTCCAACAGAAGGAATTCTCCAGGCAAGGCAAACAATGAAACAGAGGGAGTTGGAAAAAAAGAGGGCAAGCTAACAACAGGAAAATAACATGACAAGGATAAGTTGATACATAACAGTAATAACCATAAATGTTAATGATCTCAATTCACCAATCAAAAGATGCAGACTGGTAGAATGCATCAAGAAGCAAGGTCCAACAATATGCTACATACAAGAAACATGTTTAATTCAAAAAGAAATTCACAGACTAAAAATCAAAAGATGAAAAACAATATTCCATGCAACAGAAACACAGAAAAAAAGCACGGGTAGCTATTCTATTTGCAGACAAAGCGAATTTCAAGCCAAGACCAATTAGCAGAGATAAAGAAAGTCACTACATCTCTGTAAAGGGAACCATCCAAGAGGAAGAGACAGCAATCATAAATACATATGTGACAAATACCAGTGCACCCAACTATGTAAAATAAATACTAACAGGCATGAAAAATCAAATAAGCCTTAATGCAATTGTATTAGGGGATCTCAATACTCCACTGTCACAAAAAGACAGATCAACTAGACAAAAAATCAACAATTAAACATTAGAACTGAATCAAATTTTTGAACAAATGGACTTAGTAGATGTCTATAGTGTGTGGAACCCCACAACATCAGAATACATATTCTTCCCAGCAGGACATGGGATGTTCTCAAAAATAGAACACATAGTACCTCATAGAACATGCTAAAGTAAATGCAAAGGAATTTAAATTATCTCATGCATTTTATTCAACTATCGTGCAATGAAATTGGAAATCCATGGCAAAAGAAACCACAAGAACTTCGTAAGCACTTTTAAATTAAATAGCACCTTCCTGAACAACCAATGGGTCACAAATGAATTCAAAGAAGAAATTAGACAGTTTTTACAGTTGATTGATAATGACACTACAACATACTGAAACTTGTGGGACACAATGAATGCAGTGCTAAGGAGGGAAATTCATAGTAGTAACCCATATCAGGGAAACAGAGCAAGCACATAAAAACAACTTAATGGTGAACCTCAAACTTCTAGAACAGAAGATGAGGCTAAGCCAAAAGCTTGTACAGGGGAGAAAATTATAAGGATCAGAGCAGAAATTAATACATTGGAGACTAAAAAAAAAAAAAAAAAAAAAAAAAAAAAAAAAAAAAAAAAAAAAAAAAAAAAAAAAGAAAGAATCAATGAAGGAAAGAATTGGTTCTTTGAAAGATTAAATAAAGTTGACAAACCCTTAGCCAACCTTATCAACAAAGGAAAGAAAGGACTCAGATTCATGCAATTAGGAATGAAAAAGGTGAAATCACAACAGGCCCTGCAGAAATCCTAAAGATCATCTATACCTACTTTTAAAACTTGTATTCTAATAAGATGAAAAATGCAGAAGAAATGGACAGATTCCTAGATATATATGAATTACCAAAACTGAATCTAGAAGATAATAAATCAATATCACTCAATATCACTGAATCTAAATAAATCAATATCACTCAATGAAATTAAGGTTGTAGCTAAAAAACTACCAACAAAGAAAAGTCCATGCTCTGATGAATTCACTTTTGTAAGAAATTTAGAGAAGACCTAATGCCACTACTTCTCAAATTCTTTAATGCAATTGAAAGGGAAGCAATACTCCCAAATTCATTCCTGGAAGCAAGCATTACCCTAATACCAAAACTGGAGAAGGACCCAACAATGAAAGAGAATCACAGGCCAATTTCCCTAATGAACACAGACGCAAAAGTCCTGAATAAGATACTGGCAAACAGAATTTGGTAAATGATCAAGAAGATTATATATCATGACCAAGCAGGATTGATCCCAGAGATGCAAGGATGGTTCAACATATGTAAATCAATAAATGTAACACACCATATTAAGAGTCAAGGACAAAAATCATACGATTATCTCAATAGAGGTAGAAAAGCTTTTGACAAGTACAGCACCCATTCATGATAAAACCCTACAGAAAATTGGAATAGATGGTCTTTATCTCAATCTGACAAAAGCCATCTATGACAAACCAACAGCCAACATCATACTAAATGAACAAAAACTGAAAACTTTTACTCTAAAATCAGGAATAAGACAAGGATGCCAAGTGTCTCCACTCTTATTCAACATAGTCCTGGATACTTTAGCCAGAGCAATTAGACAAGAGAAAGAAATAAAAGGAATAAAGATAGGAAAGGAAGAAGTTAAATTATTGTTATTTGCAGATGACATGATACTCTACATAAAATATCCTAAAAACTCCACCAAGACTTCTAAATTTAATAAGCAAATTCAGCTGGATACAAAGTTAATACTCAAAAATCAATAGCCTTCCTATACACAAATAACAAACTCACTAAGAGCAAAATCAGGGAAACAACACCTTCCACAATAGTTTCCAAAAAAAATGGAACAACTAGGAATCAATAACAAAGGATGTAAAAGACCTCTACACTGAAAACTACAGTACTCTGAAATAGGAGATTGAAGAGGATATTAGAAAATGGGAAGACATCTTTTGCTCTTGGGTAGGAAGAACCAATATAGTGAAAATGGCCATACTTCCAAAACTGTTCTACAGATTTAATGCAATTTCAATCAAACTTCCAATAGCACATCTCACAGGATTGGAGAAAACAATGCTAAAATTTGGAACCAGAAGAGACTTAGAATAGCAAAGGCAATTCTGGGCAAAAGATGCAAGACAGGGGGCATCACAATTCCTGACTTGAAATTACACTATAAGCTATGGTGATAAAAAAAACCCCAGCATGATTCTGGCAAAAAAAGAAAAAGAAAAAGAAAAAGAGACCTGAAGATCAATGGGACAGATTAGAAGATGCAAAACAACTCTAGACACACTAAGTCACCTTGTCTTTGACAAAGGTGCCAAACATGTTCACTGGAATAAAGATAGCCTCTTTAATAAATGATGCAGGAAAAATTGGCTCTACATAAGCCAAAGATTGAAATTGGGCCCATATCTTTTCACCATGCACTAAACCAAATTCAGAATGGATTAAAGATCTAAATATTAAAAAATGAAATCTTCTGGGATATAGAATATGTAAAACTCTTGAAAACATTGGTGCAGGCAAAGACTTAATGAATAAAACTCTGATCACAAAGGAACTATCATAAAGAATCAACAACTGGGATCTCATCTTATTAAAAAGCTTATGCACAGTAAAAGAAACCATCCACAGAGTGAAGAGACAGCCCACAATGGGAGAAAATGTTTTCCAGTTGCTCCTCAGACAGAGGATTACTAACAAGAACATATAAAGAACTCAAACATCAGACCTCTCAGATTTAAAGACCCAATCCAAAAATGGGCATCTGAAATGAATGCACGTTTCTCAGATTAAGAAGTACAAACATCAAATAAATATATGAAAAAAATGTTTGACATCACTGGTCATTCAAGAGATGCAAATTAAAACAACATTGAGATTCCACTTCACCCTAGAAAGAATGGCTATTATCAAGAAATCAACCAATAACAAATTCTGGAGGGGCTGCAGGAAAAAAGGAACCCTTCTCCACTGTTATTGACAGTGTAGACTTGTGCAACCACTGGGGAAATCAGTGTGGAGATTCCTCAAAAATCTAGGATTAGAGATTCCATTTGACCCAGCTAGTCCCCTTCTGGGTATCTTCCCAGAAGAATTAAAAACATCATACCACAGCAATATATGTGCACCCACATGTATAGCAGCACAATTTGTAATAGCTAGATCTTGGAAACAACCTAAATGCCCACTGACCAAAGAATGGATAAAAAAGATGTGGTATTTTTATACAACGAAGTGCCACTCAGGCATAAAGAAGGGTAAACTTGAGACTTTTATAGGTAAATGAATGCAACTAAAGACCATAGTCATAAGTGAAATAAATCAGTCTAGTATGTTTAGACATTATATTGTGTTCCTAGTATGAGAAGCTGAAAGATAAGACAGCTATACTACTAATTTCTCTTAGTTCATTGTAAAGAAAAGTTTGTGCTAATATTGTTAGGATAATTAAATGAAGATATCTTGTACTCTGAATAACTAATTCAAACATAACAATAAACAATGTATCAACCATTGCTACCTTATCTTGTTTTGAAATTTTATTTTTTTCTTTTTAAAATAAAAAATAAAAGACAGCTAACTGTTGCATAGTTTACAATGTGGTTTACATATATTAATTCCATTTATCTTAAAACAACTATTGATTATTATTATCTCCATTTTTATAGATGAAGAGCCTGAGTCACAGAGAAAGTAAATCATTTGCTCAAAGTCACTTAGTCAATATGTGGTAGAGCAAGGATTCTGTATGGGTATTCTGATTCTAGAATGTACACTTTTACCTCCACTCCTTTCTTTGTTAGATCACAATAAGAAATGAACTACAAATGCTCTGAAATGAAGCACGTTTCCAAATTCTACAAATTAGTTTCATTTGAATGAAGCTAAAACTTGAAGACTAGAGAGAAAAGTGACCAAGTTCACATGTGTAATCCATGCTTTAGGAATTCTACTTTCATTATCTAAAATGCATACCTGTAGGGAAATTTTGCATTATTACACCAGTTATGCTATTTATTTTTCAGGCATTCATTTTTTCTACCAGTACTGGGAAATGAACCCAGGGTCACTGCACTAAGCTTCAACTCCAGGCCTTTTAAACTTATCATTAGTATTTTTTTTTTTAATGCAGAGTCTCTCTAAGTTGCAAAGTTGCCTAGGCTGGGCTCAAATTTGCAATCCTTTTGTCTTAGCATCCCAGAGTCAAGACATTATAGGTGTGGAGAGCATGCCCAGTTTTCCGGACATTCTTAAAGCTGATTCATTTTAGAATCAGGGATTATAAGGTGTATTCAACAAAAATGAGTCTTCTTACAAAGATTGTATGACATGTAAATGTGTAGAAGAAAAATAGAGATATGCAACAAAAATCTAACAATTATTCTTCAAAAATATTTATGTGAGTGAGTATAATGCACTATAGTAAAGTTAATTCTTAGATCAGGGACAATAAGATTCAAACATTATCAAAGCAGTATGGGAGATCATAATAGATAATAAACTATTAATAAAATCACACCACAGTTATGCAGGTGGCTTTATGTACTTCCCTATGAGACAAATAAATCTTCAAAATACAATGTAAACACAATTACACTTCTTTATATGTGAAACATCTTAGTGAAGTGAAAAGAATACAATACATTGAAAACGTAACAAAACTTTGGATAGAATATTTTTTTCTTCTATAAAGTAGAAAAAAACACGAGGAAGACTTTAAAAAGCAGCTATAATCAAGGGTTTTAAATTTCCCTGAGTTTTACTGAACACTTAAGTTGATAAAGCTATGACCTACACTCAAATGAAGAATACTCTAAAGGCCTCAAGGTGACTTTATCAGCTATCCTCACACATGAATTAATGAGAGTGGAGACATTCCAGAGCCTAATGATTTTATCACATGATCCAGTTTTAAAAAAAAAAAAAACCTAAAATCATCTTAAAAATTTAGGTTAATATCTGTAAATAGAAGACATGAAAATCAAATCCTAAGAAATCTGCCAGGTTGGATGCTTCAAATTTCACTTCTATTATTTAAATATAGAACATGTATGGAGACAATACTCAATACCATCTAAGGTCGTCATCCAACAGATTTAGAGAGCTATCAAAATTGCCAAAATTAGAGTTTAGTTTGTCTCTGGAAGTATTCAGAGCCAATTAAAAAAATCAACTAAAATTAAAATATACTTGTCCCCATCAGGCAAACTTTGAGCTTACACACCAAAAATTGTGAAGATTATAAAGTACACTGAAGATGCTGAAAATACTGAGATTGAAAATAAGACTGATTGGACAAAGATCTATTAATCTAAGTGTAATAATAATCATGTTCAGAGTTTATTTTCATCTTCTTACTTCGATGGTTGGAATGTGTCTCCCAAAGTTTGTGTGCTGAAAACTTCATTCTCAATGCAAAAATGGTGGGAAGTAGGAGCTAAATAGGAAGTGAGCAGGTTTTGCCCTCATGACTAGATAAATGTATTTTTTGTTTTATGGTAGTGAGAATTGAGCCCAGGATCTTCACACTGAGGTACACCCATAGCCCCTTCTAGGTTGTTTGTTTGTTTGTGTTTAATTTTGAGACAGAGTTCCACTAAATCGCATTGTGTAGACTAGGATGAGACATGATTCTCTGCCTCCAAGAGTCCAGGGGTTATAGGTATGTGCTACCATTCCAGCTTGATTAATGGCTTTATTACATGAGTGGTTTAGTTATTGAGAGAGCAGATTATAAAAGCAATTTTGGTTCCTCCTGCTCTCTCATGCTTCCACCTTCCAAAATGAGATGATCTAACATGAAGGCCCTCACCAGATGCCACTGCCATGTTTTTGGATTTCTGAGTCTCCAGAATCATGATCCAAATAAATTTATGTTCATCATAAATTACCCAGTCTTGGTTATTTTGTTGTAACAGTAGAAAACAGATTAAGATACTTCTGCGCCTCTTTGGAAATGATGTGTGTGTTACCTACCTGGAAACTGTGTGTGTGTTACCTATTTGAAAATAGGGAAAATGTAAAATACTGTATATACAGAAAACAAAATTTTCTTCTTTACTTTACTTGGTGATATTTGCTTTGGCTTTCAGATTTTTTTTCTACTTCTGCTAATGTGGCAAAAGAAATCCTGTATCACTTTCACTGTTTTGTTTTGATTGGTTTTCTTCCATTTGACTTGGTTTGATTTTAATATTTCTGATGGTATGGACAGCTGTTTTAAAGATAACAAGAGGCATTATGGCAGCCATTGTGGATTTCGTATTATCTTGGTTTGAAATCCTATATTGCTTTCACTGTTTTGTTTTGATTGGCTTTATTGTTTTATTTTGTTTGGTTTTATTCTCTTAAAAAAGATTAAGAAGAAGTAAGAGGCACAATTGCTTAATATTAGGAATCTATAGCAACATTTATAATAAAAATTAAAATTATTTTATAGTAAATGTTGTAAAAGCAATTGTTTGAAAAAATTTTGCAGTATTTAAAAATTGTTATGGCTTATATCTATGTGGCCCACCAAGCCTCATACATTCAGAGGTGGGGCTTTTGGGTATGACTGAATCATGAGTGCCATGCCCTTGTGCCATATCACCATGCTTTGGAACCAGCCAACTACGGGATAAAATATCTACAAACTGTGAAATAACATAAATCTTTCCTCCTTTAACTTGTGGGACTTGAAGGGTCAGCCTGCTCACTTGGGCTGCAAGAAAAGAAACTTCCCAGGTGGTCAGCCTGTTCACTTGGGTTGCAAGAAAAGAAACTTCCCAGAACTATTCCAACGGCAAAAGTCAACCCTGCCCAGGACAGTATGTCATGATGACCATGTTACACTCTGCTGCTCGCACCTGGCTTACCTCAGAGCCCCACTGGCTGTTCCAGTCTGCAAGCACCCTCCCCAGAACAACCCTTAAAAACCCTTTCCCCAAGCCAAACAGGGGCTGTCTTAGTCTGCAAGGCAGTCCAACCCTGCCTAATAAAGCTTCTCTCTTGCGGGAGAGTGTCTGGTCTGGTTTTGCATGGGTTCCAGTCCATAAGGTATCAAATATTTTGTCCCAGAAATGAGAAAGTAACTAAAACAAAAATGTATAGTTCATGAGACTGTTCTGAGAGTTATATTAATAGATTTATAAGTATGATTTGTGATATAAGAGACAAAGTTGAAGTGCGTTCTTAAAAGCTTTCTTCCCTAAATGGGTTTTAAAGTAGTTTAGGAGCAGAAATCAGATTATAACTAGTAGGAAACACAAATGTATAACTCTAAATAGGCATTTTTTGTGACTAGCATCAAGATTTTTTTTCCAAGTAACACGGTAAATTTAGAGATGCAAATGCTGCTAAGAAAACACATTACTACATGTATTTACAATTTCTTCCAAATTTGTTTTTCCTAACCATCACTTCAAAATGTCTAGACATGTTGTTATTAGGGAGTACTTTGATTTTCCCCTCTGCCAATTGTGTCTACTGAAAGCACATATTTCCAAATTAAGACAGATAAAATGATTTCTGAATTGAAGAGATTTTAGTTAAAGTGAAACATTTGTTAGAAATACTTTTCTTAGAAATTCTTGTCTTAAAACCTGAGTAGTCAAATGAATGACAAAGAGATGTGACAACATAATCCATCTAGTCAATATAATTTCTTGCATTATTCTTCAATCACATACATCAGAGAATAGTCATAAAATAGAAAATACCTAAATCATATACACATTTGCAGAATTCTTCAATTACATGTTTTTAAAAGCTCACCTAACTCAGAGGGAGTACCTAAAATGCCCAACCCACTTCCACTTGAGTGAAATTTAGAACAGAAGTTAAAGATATGAACAATGGAATCAGATGACCTTATTTATATTTTTGCTGTGTCATTGCTTAGCTTTGTCTACAGTCACCTATGTCAAAGACCCCAGCATCACCTGTGCTCATCTCACAGGACCTAGGGAAGGTCTCATCAGAGCTTGTGATACAGAATTATGGCTTCTGGTACTACAGACCAAGGCATCTCCTGAATTAATCCTGAAGGTCCTGGGCAAGGTCTTCTTTACATCCTATGCCTTTGGGGTTGTGGCTGCTGGTGTCACAACTGGTTTCACCTTTGTTTGTTTTGGGAAACAGGACATTCCACTCCACAACACATACCACCATTACTGTAGTAGCTGCCATCATAAGCCTCAGTGCCCTAATTGCTGTGAGACCTGATGACACACACCTTTTAAAGCCCATGTTTGCTAGAAAGTTATATAACTCTTTCATGAACAGCTGCAATATACACTACTGAGGCAGTGACAGACACTGCTGGTAAACACTAAACACTAAAGAAAACAGTAAACACTAAAGAAATTACAAAGACCACACTTTTGAATTTAACTATGTCTAAAGCCAAAGTACTTATCAAACTGACTCCCTATCCCATCTAAATGAAAAAATATTTTCCTAGAAAAGTTACTCCATAAAATTAGAAGAAGTGACTGTTATTCCAGATATACATACCTCAATGTGGTGATACAAGAAAGATAAAACAAAACATGACATTTCCAAAGGAAAAAATATTTCCCCAGAAATAAATCCCAATATGAATTAAATCCATGAAACTCATGAAAAGAATGAAAACAATGATCCTATGGAAACTCAGTGAGATTGCAAGAGAATATAGACAGAGGGTACAAAGAGTTGAGAAAAACAATTCAGAATATGAATCAGGACATGAATGAGAAATTAACAAGAAACAGAAATCACAAAAAGGAACCAGCTTGAAATCTTGGAGCTAAAAACTTGAATGAAATAAAAAATACAATAGAGAGCTTCTGCAACAGATTAGAATAAGCAGAAGGAAGAATTTATGAATTTTAGAACAGATCTTTTGAATTTCAAGTAAGAAAAAACCCAAATGGGTAAACAAATAAAAAAGGAACAAAAAAATGAAGATGGCCTAAGAGACCTATAAGACATTGTTAAGAGAGTATTCATGATTTGGGAATTCCAGAGTATAAAGAGAGAAAAAGACATAATAGCTGAACACTTCTCAAATAATTAGACTTGTGGACATTCAGATGCAAGAAGTTCAAAAGATCTTGAGTATATTTAATTAACAAATGTCTTCACCAAGGCATATTATGCTTAAAATATCAAAATTACAAAACAAGGAAAGAATTTTAAACACAGCAAAGTATGAAGTGATATATAGGGGAAAGTTCATTAGACTTGCCCTAATTTTTCAGCAAATATCTTATAGGCCAGAAGAGAATAGAATGATATATTTGAACTTCTGGAAGAAAAAAAAAGCCAACCAAAAATATACTCAGCAAAAATACCCTTGAGATACATCATATAAATGGAAACCCAAAGTAAGCTGGAATAGCTATACTCATATTGGATAATGTAGACTTTAAATCAAAAACTATAAAAAATGACAATGTCATTACATAATGTTATAGCTTGTATCTAGATGTCCCTCCAAAGCACCATGCAGTCATAGGTGGGGATTTTTGAAGATGATTGGATTAGACTGTGTGAATGTGGATTAAGGGTATGATACTAGGATTAATGGGTTAAAAATGGAACAATTGGTGTGTGATGGATTGAAAACCAATGGTCAGTTTAATCAAAAAATGAACTAAATCAGTGTGGTGCTGAGTGTAGATGGCCCACTTGAGCACTGCTGCCAGCATCAAAAGGAGCCCTGGAGAGGGAGAGTGTTGTTTGGCACGGTTGATTCTCCTGTTGCTGTGAGTTCTCCTGGACGAGGTTGTTGAACTTCTTTCCTGATATGAACTTGGCTGTTTTCATCATCAGAGGAGCTTGGGACCATTTCATTGCTGAGAATGGTTGTGGTTCACTTTGGGGGAGTTCTGGTTCTTACTTTGAGCATTGCTTTCTGGCTCTGGAGGGGAAGATGGTGTGCTGCTCAATCTCCAGGAGAAGCTTGTCATGTTGGCTTCCTGATATGAACTTGGGTGTTCTCATCATCAGAGGAGCCTGGGACCTCATTGTTTCTGAGGATGGCTGTGGTATTTCTCAGGGGGAGCCCTGGTTCTTACTTTGAGCATTGCTTCCTGGCACCCATGCAGAAGCCTCAACCTACTGGCACAGATCCTTCAACCCATGGCACAGACTTTCTACCTTCCACTGCTGACCTTGGGGCCTTCCTAGTGCAGATCTATGAAACAGACTTGCATGAGTCATTGTTGTGGGCTCTAGGCCTCCAGTTGAACTCCTGGAAGCCACTGTCATGGGCTCCAGGTCTTCAGATGAACTCATGCAGGATATTGCCATGGGATCCAGGCTGTTGGTTGGATTCCTTGTCTTTAGTGTGTGGAGAGATTTCCTACACTTTCTTTGTATTTGACTACTTGGGTGACCATTATAAATAATTCTATAAATTATGTGTCTTGTATGTAATTGTTTTCCTTGCCACCCCTGACTACAATAGGGTGACACAAATCAATAGGCTTGTAGCCTGTATGGAATATGAAGGGACAGAAAGGAAGTAGGCTTGTGGCTACTGCTTACTGCTTCCTGCTTACCACATCATGGACTATTACTTCTCTGTGATGTCCCTCTGTCGTATCACCCTTCTTTGGAGCCAGCTTACTATGGCCTAAAACCTCTACAAACTGTGAGCCAAAATAAACCTTGTGGGTGTTGAGTATTTTGTCTCATTGATGAGAAAAGTAAGTAAGACACATACTGATAAAAGAACTGACCCAGCAAGAAGATATAATAATTGTATGTATCATGTACACCTAACAAAGGACAACTCAAATATATTAAGCAGATATTATATCTATAGAGAGATTCGCTCCAAAAAATAATAGCTAGGGACTGCAACATTCACTTCACTCAGCAGTCATAGAGACAGAAAAATCAGCAAAGAAACATTAGAGTTGAAGCACACCACAGAGCAAATGAACCTAACAAACATTTACAGAACATTTCATTCAACAGCAGCACAATATACATTATTCTCATTAGCACATGGAACATTCTCCAGGATAGATCATATGTTAGGCAACAATGAAGTTTCTATAAAATTTAAAAATTGAAATAATACCATATATTTTCTTAGACCACAACAGAATAAAACTATATGGCAGCATGAAGAAGAAATACATAAAAATTGAATACATAAAAATTGAACAACCACTGGGTAATTGAAGTAATTAAAATGGAAATTTAGAGAAATATCTAGAAATAAATGAAAATGACAACAAAACATATCAAAATTTGTGGAATACAGCAAAAACAGTACCAAGAGGGAAAGTCTGCAGTAATAAATACGTACATCGAAAAAACAGATCTCAAGCAAATAACTAAAAAATGCTCCTTAAACACTTAGAAAAATAAGAATAAATTTAACCCAAGTTAGGAGAAAAGAAACAATGAAGATAAAAGCATAAATATAACTGAAATTTAAAAATTCAAAAGCATTGAAATATAGGTGGTTTTGTGAAAGTAAAGATTATATGAAAAAAAACTTTTAGCTAGATTATCCCCCCAATAAAAGAAGACCCAAATAAATAAAATCAGAAATTTTAAAAGGGGGACATTGTAATGAATACTACAGAAATAGATGATCATAAGAAATTAATTGGAAAACCTGGAAAAAATAGATATATTTCTGATAAAGTGAAACCTACCTAAGAAGAAACAGAAAATCACAGTAGACCAGCAATGAATAAAGAAATTGGAATGCAATGTCTTCCATTTAAGGAAAGTCCAAGACCTGATGGAGTTACTACTAAATTCTACAAAATATTTTAAGAACCAATTTTAATTCTTCTCAAACTATTCTAAAAAATTTGAAATGGAAAAAATACTGCTCAAGTCTTTCTATGAGGCCAGCATTACCCTATTAACAAAGCTAGATAGAGAAACAGCAAAAAAAAAGATGAGCCACTCATATCCTCCATGAATATACATGCGAAGATTGTCAGTAAAATACTAGCAAGTCATATTTGACAGCACATCAAAAAAATCACACACTATGACTGAGTGAGATTCACCCAAGGATGCAAGAATGGTTCAACATATGCAAATCAATACAGGGTCCAAGAGGAGAAACAAGAAGCCAATTCACCCCTCCTGTGAGCCAGCTGGTTCATGGGCAGGGAGACAAGAATATCCCCTGCACCTGCTGTAAGCAACTAGTTGATTTGGAGGAACACAGGCTGAATTGATAGCAACTAATATATAAAAATAACTTAATACTTGTATTGTTTGATTGACTTTGCAGGCCTAAAGCTAGCAGTCTGAGCACCTATTTAGAGGATAACAATACACAAATAGAAACTATGGGGAATTTCCTTTTATCTTGTTTTTGAAACCCAATACTGTTCTTGCTGTTTTGTTTTGTTCCATTTTATTGTTTTGTTTTATTGAATGTTCTGTTTTGATTGGTTTTATTCTGTTCTTTTTCTTTGATTTTATTATGTCTGATGGTACAGGCAGCAATTTTGAAGATAACAAGAGGCATTATGGTAGCCATTGTTGATTTTGTATTATCCTGTTTTGAAGTCCTGTATCACTTTCACTGTATTGTTTTGATTAGCTTTATTCTGTTTTATTTTGCTGGTAACCTGAGCAACTATTTTGAAGATAACAATATGTAATCCAGCAGCCATTGTTAAATTTCTATCATCTTGTTTTGAAATCCTGTAACACTATTGTTCTTTTCATTTTTTTCTTCCCTTTTTGTTGCTGTCATTTGGCTTTTATTTTTGTTTTTTCATGTCTTTTTTTGTTTGTTTGTTTGTTTTTCTGTGCTCTTTTTCTCTTTAAAACAAAAAATATGCAAATCAACAAATATGATATAGCACAACAAAAAAAAGGACAAAACGACAAGAACCTATATGATAATGTCAATACATGCAGATAGAGCATTTGCTAAGACAACATTCCTTCATGATAAAAATTCTCAACAAATTAGGTTTAGATAAAACCTACCTCAAAATACTAAAGACTATACAAGAAAAACCCAGAGCCAGTAATCATATGAAATGTGATCAAAAGAGTCAGAGAATGTTTAAATAATATTTATTGTGCTAAAAGACACGTCGATATTAATCCCTGTCAAAGTACACACCTCACTTCAAATATACTTATCTCATTCTTGCCACTTTCTGAAGCAGTTCTGTAAGTCTTCTTTTATGTTTTTTAGTGGCTACCTTGATGTCCTTAATCAATTCAAAGCACTTATAGCAATTTCTATCAAATGAAAACATAATGTGTCCTCTTCTAACCTTATTCACCAGATCTAGCACCATGAAACTTCTGGCTCTTCCTCAATTTTGAGTTGCTTTATAGGATATCAAGGCAGCCAAGACAAGACAGCTATAACTACAACAAATTGCTAACAACAGACTTCCAGAACTGCTTGAGAAAGTGGCAAAATAATATAATAAATATGCTTGAAGCAAGGGGAGTACTTTTAGGGTGATTAATGGCAATATGTCTTTTACTGTAATTTTTAATGTAACCATTCACCACATTATTTGATCATATTGTGTACTGTATGGGAAAAGCTGAAAACATTTCTTCTAGGATTGAGAACAAGACCAGGATGTCCACATTTACCACTTTAATACCATACTGGGAATCTTTGCAAGAGCCAGTAAGCAAGAAAAAGAAGTAAAGGGTATCCAAATTGGAAAGGAAGAAGATAAATTATCCATGTGTGCAGTGATATGATTTCATACACAGAAAACCTAAACAAAAACTGTTAGAACTGATAAACAAATGCAGTAGAATTACAGGATACAAAATCACTGTACACAAAACAGTAGCATTTTATACATCAATAATGAGCTTCTTGAAAAAAATCATAAAAGAATATAATAAAGATATTCTATCATTATCTTCTATTATTAATTTTATTTTAAGTATATTATTTGTTATATTTTGTTAATATATACTAATTATATTGTATTATTAAATATCTTCTATTATTAAGATATCTTTTACTATTAATAAAGATAACTGTTCACAATAGATGCAGAAATAAAATATTTAAGAATACATTTAATGAAAGACATAAAAGATTCCTATAATGACAAATATAAAGCACCAGTGACACAAACAAATAGAACTAGTCCTTATTTTTATGGGTCAGAATAATTAATAGTATAAGAATGATCATATTATGGAAGGTGAGCAATAGGCTCTGCACATTTTTCTCAAAATATCAATAACATCTTGACAGAAATAGAAAACTCCTAAAATCCCTATGGAACTACACAAGACTCAGAATAGCCAAAGTGATCCTGAGCAATACAAACAAACAAACAAGCTGGAAGAATCATAATATTCTAAAACATACAACACAGCTTTATATAAAGCAATATGTCATAACCAAAAGGACATTGCACTGGTGTAAAAATAGACACATAGATCAATGCAACTGAATACAGAACCCAGAAATTAATGTGCGTTCATACAGTCAATTTATTTTTGATACAAATATTAATAACATACATTGAAGCAGAGACAAGTCTGTTCAACGAGTGGTACTGGCAAAACTGGACACACATTTGCAGAAGAATAAAATTATATCCCATCTTCTCACTTTACACAAGAACAAATCAAAATGGATCAAAACCTTAAATGTAAAACTTGAAACTGTGAAAGTACTATGATAAAACACAGAGAAACACTTCAAAATGTTCTAAAGCATTTTAGATAAGAATGCTGAGGCACATGCAACAAAAGTAAAATGGACAAATGTAATTATATCATAGTAAGGAGACTCTATGCAGTCAAGGAAATAATCAACAGAGTCAGAAGTCAGCCTACTGTGTGGAAGAAAACATATGCAACCATTCATTCAACAAGGAATTTATATTTTGAACATGTAAGGAACTCAAAAAGTTGAACAGCAAAAAATCTGAACACTATTATGAAAAACAATATGGAAAGTCCCTTGAAGACTAAAAACAAAACTAACGTAAGATCCAGCGATCCTACTACTGTGTACAGATATACGATGTAGATGAAATTATTATGCCAAAAGATACTTGCACTCCCATAATCTTTTCAGAGTTACTCACAATAGGTAAGATGCAAAATCAGCTGAGATATCTATCAGTGGATGAATGGATAAAGAAAATGTTTTATAAATGTTAAATGCTATAATGAAATCCTGTCATTCACAGCAATATGGGTGGAACTGGAGGTCATTATGTTAAGTGAAATAAACCAGATACAGAAAAACAAATACCACATGTTCCCATTTATCTGTGGAAACTTAAAAGTCAATCTCATAGAAGAAGGGAATGGAATAGTGGTCACTAAAGTCTGTGAAGGGCAGGGGGGTAGAGAATGGAAAAGAAGTTCAATAAGGGGCACCAAAACACAGACAGAAGGAATTAGTTCTGGTTTTTCTATAACACAGTAGGGTAACTATAGGTCAAAACAGTCTATGATAAACTTCAAAATAACGAGAAGAGTATGAAATTTTCAACACACAAAAGATGATTAATGTTTATAAGATGGAAAAGCTTATTACCCTAACTTGATTATTGCATATTGTATATATGTATCAAATTATCAAAATATATCCCATAAATATATAAATACTATATCTCAATAAAAGTAAATAAAACAAAAAGTCCCTCACAGCCAGACTCGAGTGTTTTCCAAATCAGACAAACAGTGGGACTACAATCTTACTAATAAACATTTGTGGGCTTTTATACTACAAGTTTGATACTTTGCTACCCGAGTATGAAAATACCAACTCAATTTTTGGAAGCCTTTCCATCTTTGACAATCTGTGACTATAATAAAAAGAACATGTAATTAAACTTAATATAAGCAGCCAGAGGTATTCAGAATGACGCATGTTGAAGCAACGTTCATTCACTACAACAATTCAAGCAAAGTCTGCTCTTAAATCAAAAAATTAATAACACAGAATGAAAGCATGAGCTGGAGTTGATGGCCACTATCATTTGTAAACTAAAGCATCTTGTCCTTTTGTGGCATGGACAAAGTCAATTCACTTGACTTATTCATAAATGGGTTATGGATTCATTCCTTCACAGTTCTAGGGTCTTTTGTGGTTGGGAAGTAGTGC
Organism: Dasyprocta punctata; assembly: GCA_004363535.1. Taxonomy (NCBI): domain Eukaryota; kingdom Metazoa; phylum Chordata; class Mammalia; order Rodentia; family Dasyproctidae; genus Dasyprocta; species Dasyprocta punctata. Next base: position 174,104 of record RJWM01000566.1, read on the forward strand.
TCAATTTTTTTTTTCAAGCTGAGATAAATGATCATGGGAGAAAGATGGGAGAAAGGTCATTCTTGAGACTTTTTCAAAATTTCTGCTAATATTTGAATCTTGTCAAAAATCCCAAAGTTCATTTGTTGCCCCCCATAAATCCAAATTGACTTTGAATTCATTCACTTTATTTGTTGCCCTGCACACAGCTGTCATTCTCCCCTGAAATGACAGGTTGGATATGTTACATGGGTAAGTTTTGTTACCCTTTCTTCATCACTGAAGTGTGCTGCCAGTGGTGACAGTTTTTTCTGTAAAAAATTTCTGGAGCAGCTCTCATAACTCAAAAACTTTGGATAAGGACCTGGGGATATAGTTCAGTGGCACAACGCCTGCCTGGCAAGTTCAAGGTCATGAGTTCGATTCCTACTACAAAAAAGGAAAAAAATAAACTTTGGATAATGATCTACCTTAGACAGTCATCTCACTTCTGTATATAAGAGATGTGTGCTTTGCATCTGTCTTTTCATAGAATTGTGTGAACACACATGAATTAAGGACATGTACTTTAATGTGGTTGATAATTTTAATTACATTCTGAAAAACACTGTTAAGTTTGGGTGACATATCTTGGTTAACCAGCATTTCTCTGTGAATGACAGAGCACAGATTGATATTCAAAAGTGACTTCTCTTTTATTTTTAAAATTCCTACATATTTGTGATACATAATGAGTATATTCATCAAGGGCTACTGGTACTCATACATGTTGCAAAAGCAACCTCTTTGACTTGTGATGAAACCACAAAGCTTTCCCATCATGGCAGTCTGTGCATATACAGACACAAAATGACCAGTTCAGTTTTCCTGACATGTAATCACTCAAAGACATGAGTAGTTTCGTAGCTATGGTGGCAGTTAGTAACAAAGGCATACATAACATATCCTCCTGAAAAGTATAATACACAAAAACAAGCACTGTTGCCTTGTTGTCACCATTAGTAGATTCATTAACCTCGATTGTGCACCATGGTGACTCTCACAATTATATTTCAATATTTCCCTCTGCTATTTCATCAGTTCATCTAGTTGGAACCAGCCAAAAGAGGAACATGTTCCACCTTTCGAACTGTAGCCTCTCCTAGAAGTTCATAAATGACCTCAGCAGCAGGCAGGATCAACTGTTTACCAATAGTAAACGGTGTCTTAGTTTTAGCAGTGTGGCTAGCCACTAAGAATTATGCTCTCAGTGCAAACACACTTGATGAAGTGGTGGCTTTCAAAAGTTGAGTCTGTTTTTTGTATTCACATGATTTTTTTCTTTTGCAAAACTCCAAAGGTATCTTTTACCGATGTTGCTTGGTCTCCATGTAGTGAGGCTTCATGAAGTTTTGAATGCTTCATGGCTTTGTTGGATAGCTGGTTGCCACATCATCTACAAAGTGGGCTTAAAGAATGTGAATCACCTGTTGCAATGAAACTGTAGCTTAAATAGGACTCAATATTTTCTTTTAAATGCAGTTTTCTTTTTGTTGGTATCTTAGAGTCTTCTGCCATTTAATCATTGGGTCTTTCACCCTTACAAAGACACTCTCTAGCAATGCTCACTTTCTACTTATTTTGGCTAGGGTTAGCCTGTCTGCCTATCAAAACTGTGACTGAGTCAAATGGCTAGTGTGGAAAAGAGGTGCAGATAGAGGTGGCAAGTAGAATAATGGGCTGATCACTTGCTGATGAAAATAAGTGTTGAATTCTAACTTAAAGCCTGACACTAAATGCAACTGTACAATTTAAGTACATAACTCACTTGCCACTATAAAGCCCACCAGTAGATGTTGCTTAATTGTTATTTTCCGCTCACTGATAGGGTTTTGATCCTGCAAGAAATTGATTTATTATTGTCCCTGTGCATTCTGATAACATTAATCTACATTTGCAGTTGCTTCCCAGTGCAAACATCACTGCTGCAGCTCCACCTGAGATCATCAGGTATTAGACTCTCATCAGGAGTAAGCAACATTGATCCCTCACATGCACAATTCAAGGTAAAGTTTGTGCTCCAACCTGACAGGAAGTGGAGCTCGGTTGATGGAGAGCAGCTGTAAATACAGATGAAGCTTTGCTGGCTGACACACTGCTCACCTCCTGCAGTATCAATAGGCTATGGACTGGTTCTGGTCCATGGCCCAGAGTTCAGGGACCCCAGGTTACAGTATGTGGATATTGGACTAGATGCATTTCTTATGCTAAGTATGCATGTGCAGCTAGGGGCGATCACATTGGACACTGTAGGTACACACCGGAGTGTGATTTTTAAATGCCTAAACAAACACATGATTATTTTAAAAATTATAAGATAGAGAAAAACGTCATCCTGTAACGGATTCTTTTTTTTTTTTTTTTTTTTTTGGTCTTTTTGAGACAGGGTTTTGCTATGCAGTTCAGGCTGGCCTTGAACTCACTTTGTAGGCCAGGCTGGCCTCAAACTCACAGTGATCCTCCTGCCTCAGCCTTCCGAGTGCTGGGATTACAGGTGTGTGCCACCATGATTGACCAAACTGAATTAATCTTAAGGGATTACTTACTAACAATTTTAATTTCTAATTCTACTGCTGACCGGTACTGTTGAATCATTCTGATAAAAATATTTACATTTGGTAGACATTCTCAAAATGGTTATTAGTGTTTGTGCTTTCATTGTTTGATTGATCATTTTTTTCATGCCTAAATCTTATAACCTGAACAACTACTTCTAGCATAACAATATGCATTATATTAACTAGTGTTAATTTCCCACTATTTTTTGAAATTCTGTATTGTTTCTATCCTTTTTTCTGTTTCACTTTTTAAAATAAAAAAATTTTTTTAAATGACTATTAGATAAACCTTCTGTTTTCTAGTTAAGTGGGCAAAATTTTGTTTTCTTTTTGGTTGCAGTGTCAAAAGAGACTGAGAAGTATAAAAAGTTACCATGAAGTTAATTCATGCAGTTAGTTTTAACTTCTATTGGAATACTGTCAGTAAAAAGATGAAGTCCAATGCACCTTTATGGTTTTTAGAAGACAAGAGAGAACCATATGCTTTACAGAAACCCACTCGAAATGAAGAAGGTATTGCTTTCACACTCAAATCTCACTCATCCACAAACGATTTTATAATTTGTGGGTTTTCTATACCTTCGTTTGAGTTCTCATATCAGCTTACTTGACATTTTGTTGCTCATCAATTCTTAACACATGGAGACAAGACTCATCTCTACTACATGAGATGAATTTTGCTGATAATTAAAGTTTCATTGAAAAGTTTTGTCAGAAGGCTGAGACTGAACTTACTAATTAAACTGATATCAGAGAAAGCATGTCAGATTTTCTTTGTATTTATTTCTTTGACTTTTGTTTTGCTTCAAATATAGGCCTGTTTTAGAATGTCTTAATGCACATCTACTGACATCTAATGCTAACTGGAGTGTAACCAAAATGCTTTTTGAAAGCGCTATTCTTGTAATAAGCCTTGCATCTTGTATCTACACAAAATGGCACTGATGGTCATTTTAAGCCACCTCTGTGTACCCAACTACAGAATTTATAACTAAGTTTTATGTGTATGGATGATCTCTGCATAAAAAAAAGCTAAAACACAGGGCAGGTTTTATATAATCTTATAATGTGTTGCTTTTCTACTTGGGGCTTGTACATACATTCCTAAGAATAAAAAAATTTTCAATGATTGTCACATGTCAAAATATTAATGATAATATTAACATTGTTATATAGTGAGTGTTCACATTACATTACTCCACTTGTCTCTAAAAAATGTTTTTAAGTTTATGTGTTTGAATTGAATCTAAATAAGTCCACAGACTCATTAGCAGATATGTCTCAGGTCTGTTTTAACCTACGAACTTCTCCATTTCTTTTTTTCCTTTTGTGATTTTTTAAAAAAGGATAACTTGCCCTATAGATTCCATCCCACATCCCCATCCACCTCATCTGGAAACCATTTAATGTGTTCTTCCATCCCCTGTATTTCCTATAACTGGGTTCTTAGATTTTGAAGTTCAATGACTACTCTTCAACTCATCTTTTCAATTTAGAAAAGGCATCTACATCAAAATTAACATGCAGACTAGATGTAAATGTTGTAGGTTAGGAAATAATTCCTTTATAGTCAATGTAAACATAATTTTCTATTGTACTGATACAGTCTACTTTGGTCTAAACAAGTGCATTGGACAATAGATTATGATTACAGGGAACTCATTAAACATTTAATAGTTGATGAGAAATGTCTTCGATCCCCTGAGAGATTAAAGGGAAGAACACAGTGCAATTTGCGTGACCAAGAACTTTACCATCTATTTTGGGAGGAGCTGATTACCAGGCAGGAAGCAATGTGTCATAGTGATAGTGCGCAATGAGTGCTAAGTGATTTAGGAAGGCCTTTAAGTGTAACTGGCTTTGCAAGAGAGGAGAGATTTCCAGAGATTTCAGGAGACAGAGGAGGCTATATGCAGAAAGTGGGCAAGACCTGATCTGATTGTACTGGAGCATGCAGATAAAGAAGGCATCATCGGGACTGGGGATTTAACTCAATGGCTCAAGCACTTGCCTGGGAAGAGCAAGGTTGTTAGTTCGATCTCCAGTACAAAACAAAAAACAAAACAAAACAAAAAACCCCAAAAACCAGAAAAAACAAAACAAAACAAAACAAAGGCATCATCTAGGCAAGGAGAACAAATGGAGGTTGAAATTGGCTTAACATAGTTGGTGAAATACTGGGAGGGCATGATGCCAACCATGTGAAGTAGGAGACGGGGCTGAACTGTGAAGTGAGTGGTTCCAGTGTGGAGAACACGGGTTAGGCTAAAGAGGCAAGAGACATGGTGGGACTATAAGGTCACCAAAGAGAATGTGCTCAAGTAACCTTTTATGGAGATTTATATGGTAGCTGACTTTAGGCTGAATTTATTCAAGGTGTGTCAGTCTAGAATCTTGTATACCAATTATTGTCTGTGGCAGTGAACTGCATATGCGGTTATAAGCACCTGGACCAAGTGGGTAGCTATAAAAATGGCGAGGTCAGAGTGGACATCAAATGAATTCTAAGAAAAATAAGAAGAAAATATAGACCAGACTAGGCACAAAATTCACCATGAGATAAGAGTAAAACAACATGCTTGAATGTCCAGTCTAAAAGACTTCATAATGACTTGATTAATTTAGACAGTGAATTAAGGCAGTGAAATTAGCTTTTATGGAAAAAAAGTTTACTTTTTAGCAAACTGTGCTTGAGAACAAATAAAACATACATCTCTGGTGGTAACTAGAACCATAGAGGACAGAGCTGAAAATGTAGACTTAGAAACTTTTTAAATAGAGGTGAAAGTTAAAGCTTTAAGAATAGAAAGTGTACCTAAAAATAGTAAGTATATAGAGGACCAAATTTATCTTTGTATTTAGAAAGTGCCTGGCTTGGTGCATCCACTCAGTAAATGTCTTTAGGGTGAAAGAATAAATAATGAAAAGTAAAGGAGGTAGGAAAGTGTTTTAGGGATATCCACACATAAGAAATAGAAGAAATGGTAGAACTAGATTGGAATATAAAAGAGGTGGGAGGAGCTTAACAATTACACAACATTCCCAGACTACTGGAGGAAAAAAAAAACTTTGAAGGAAAACATCATATATTTTCAAGAGACCAAACAAAATGAGAAATGACCACTGGCTTATTCTGGATGATTTGTAAACCCTTAATAGAGCCTTTTTGTGGGGCTAGGTATGGGAGATTTTGTTGGGGGAGTTCAGAAGCAGCCTTGGGAGGGTCAGGTAAAGAGTATAGAAAAGGGAGTAAAAGAAAATATGCCATAGTCTGTGAATTTGGCTGAGAAATAAGAGAAATGGTATGGTATTTATCAAGATATGAGGGTAAAAAATGCTTAAGTCAGGAAAGATAAGCATACATGAAGTTTAAAAAAGGAGCCGGAAGATAAAAGACTGAAGATGTCAGAGATGTTGTAAAAAACAAGCAAAAATCAGTATACTGGTAAGTGTTTAGAAAGATTCACCTTCTACACCATATCCCATCTACATCAAGACATTCACCATTCCCAGATCAAACCATATGCATCAGAGTCTGTGGCCTTCAGTCATGCTGCTCCTTTGAATTTAAACGCACTTTGGCCTAATAACTTCTAATAGTCTTTCCATTATTGAAGGCCTGGCTCAAATATCACCAAATATGTGACCACTTTAGGTAGTCAGATAAATCTGAATTGCTTTCTCCTTCTTATATACTCATACCTCATTAAAATTTTTTATTGTTAGGAATTTACCTTTTGTCCATGTTGATTTCTTTTTAATAAATCTTTTCCACTGTATTTTATTGCATCCCATATAGAAGATACTTGACTTATTCATCTTCTATTGATATAGCAGAATATTACATACTGGGTAATTTATAAAGAGTAAAGGTTTACTTAATTCAAGGATCTGGAGGCTGGGAAATTTAAGGCCAGGCGCTGGCATCTGTTGGGGGCTTTCTCAGCACTGCATGGCCAGTCTTTCTTCCTCCTTTTATAAAGCCACTACTGCCATCATGGGAGCTCCATGCTCGTGGTCTTATAGAATCCTAATTATCTCCCCATAGCCCCACTCCCAAATACTATTAGCATATTGATTTGGGGGATTAAGTTTCCAACATATGAACTTTTTAGGGACACCTGCAAACTACAGTAGTACTCAAGTGTTTAATAAATGAATTTTCTTCATAAAGATCCAAAAGAAGGATTAAAAGACAATGGTATAAGAATGCTCAGTGGAAATGAAGGTACAGCTATTGGGCAGTTTCTTCTGGTTGGCTTCAGTACTCTTCCCAAACAGGTGACATGTCTGTCTAGTGGAAAATTAAGGAACTGGGGTGGCCCAAGGTCCCATCTGGAACAGGTGCTGGGCTAGTCAAAAAGAGGAGCATACAAATTGGTGTAGGCCTTGTAAGTGTTAGGTATTATGAATTTAAGATGGGCCACTTTTGCCAGTAAGTTTTCTTTTACTAGGTATTCACCACTGGAAAGACAGAGAAAGGTAGCATGAAAATCTAGATGACCTATGCAGAGAAGGTCGCCATGATCACTAATAACCATGCAGCTGGGGGTGGGGGAATGTGGGCATTGCAGAGTGACCCACCTGCCACAATGAGATGCCAACAGCAAGCTCAGGTTAAGGAGAGAACCCACAGAACCTGTCAGGTCAGGTTCTCAACTTCAATGCTGAGAGAATCACTTGGGATGATTTTTAAAGAGTAAAACACCAGGATATGAGGGCCCTACCCCCAGAAATTGTGTTTTAATTGATCTGGGGTGAGGTCTGGGAAATCAGCATTATCATTATTATTATTTTTGATATAGGGCCTCACTACATAAACCAGGCTGAGTTAGAACTTGTGCTCTTCCTGCCTTAGCTTACCAAATTCTGGGATTATAGATATACCACACCTGGATATATCTGCATTTTTTAAATGATCTAGTTGAGAACCCCTGCTTTACAGACATAGTCTGGGAAAAAGAAGAGGGGTTAAATAATTGAAGGTTTTACTAAGGATAGAATACAGGGTGAAATAAAAATGCTATGCATGGTCTCAGGTCTGGAAAGTTCCAGAAAGAATAAGGGCCTGGTTTAACATAAAAGAGAGTATCTTATGTTTTAAGATCCAAATGTGATCTCAGCTAATTTCCACTGGACAGACGTCATCCTTCCCTGACAGTCATAATTGGCACTGTGGTAGGCAAATGGTTGAATGGGAAAGGAAAAATTGGAAAGCTTTTTTCTAGTCTTTATTTTTAAAAAGAAAGTTGTCTATCCTAGAAGAGGTTGGAGGGTCTTTCTGAGACCCAGTGAGACCAAGGACAAACAGAAAGGACACAGGATGCTGAGGAAATTCCACTGGGGCCAGACCCTGGGCCAGCCAGCTCAACACATCTCAAGAGATGACCTGTGTGAGGGCTTACAGCAGCTCTCTAACTTCAGCTGTAAAAGTTAGGCATAGCCCTGGTTTTCTTAGTAGCCATTTATGGCTTTCATTCATAAATTAGGCTAAAAGGTTTTGAACTCATTTACATTTCCTGCCAGTACCACCGTTGGGACTAATGAGTTCCACAAGTTTATAACCTGCTGTGTAAAGCAGATTTCCTTTCATTTGTCTTAAACTTAGTTCAGACTGGTTTGAAGAGTACCCTCCTTGTCTTAAGTAGAAAAAAGTAAACAGGATTATGAGATGAGGACGGATTGACTGGAATAAGCAGGGCAGAAAAAGACCTAGGTGTCACAAGGAACCACAGACTACCTTAAATCCATAGCGCAGTTTTAAAAGGCAAACACGCTGGAATGCATGACCAAGAGGGGGGCTGCCTGTTCCACACAACAATGGCCCCGTTGTTTGCCTGCTCTCTGTACCCTTCCAGGGGCTCCATCCTGTTTGGGGCTCCACTGTTCAAATGAAAGGGAGGATTGGAATATTTAGCGGATACCAAGAAAACTGATGAAACCCTAAATGTAGAACCTAGAAGAAAAACAAATTAGGAATTTTTTTTGATTAGAGGAAAGAAATTAATTCCATACTAAGTGTCTAGAAATGTATGTATAAAATGGAAAACAGTTGTTTTATACTTGAATTAAAGCACAAAGAGAAGGACTCAAAATACATCAGATGATGATTTAGCTTTCACAAAAGACACAACTTTCTAGACACTGACAAATATAAGACTGAGGGGAGGTAGACAACTATATATTTTATTTATTTTGAAGTTTGTATTTACAAAAATGATTTGGGATTCATCTTGCCTTTGTACATGCCTCAGTGGACTATAAACCCAACTCAGCGTGTTCTTAACTCACAGGGGTAACACAATTTTGGACTAAGTGCAGTGTAGAACAGATATATATATACATGCACATATATATCTATATATATATATCCTACAAAAGAAAAGGATTTGTGTACAAAATGCTAATATGTATGATTTTAAGAAAGTATAAAAAAACAACAAATATTTGAAAGATCTATTACTTGTAGTAGGCTGAGTAGTGGACTAAAGTATCTGCTGTATTTTTTTCCTCCACAGTCATAGTATAAAGTTGATTATAGGAAAGTCTTGTGTTTTAATGGGAAATGGGGCAAAGGTTATGTGCAACAGCAATCTAGTCATGTGGAGCTTGCAGAACGCAGGTTAGGCTCATAAAACTGCTCATTAAAATGCTCTGTTCTGAAGCAAAAGCAAATAAATGAGCTCAGGGAAAAGAGCCACAGAAATTGTCTAGAAATATTTCCATGAAAGACTGTGAAAATAGTCCTTCCAGTCATAAGAAATGTGCAGTTATTGCTTATACAAATAGCCCACACTTAAAAGACTTTTAAATACCTTCCTTGCAATGCTGGTTTTGACCCTCTGCCAACAGCTACTTAATGTTTTTTATTCTCCCTGAATTGACTGTACGATGAACGAAAAATAAAAAGGCACGTACACCAGAAACTTTTTAAACAGCATGAGCAGAACAGTTTGGTTATTAACCCCCTCCCTAAATTCTGATTTGAACCTAACAAATTTACAAGTCCTACACTGGTTTCAAATGCCAATGCTGTTATAGAGAGGAAGAACTGCCCCCCCCCCAAAGAAAAGAGTCTCAAAAATTTATAGGGCGATGGTGCTATATACTTCACATCTTACTGTACGGAAAACATAGATTGAGGCATTTAAAACTAATAATAGTAATGGCTTGCTGGCAAAATAATGAACAGCAAGAGGACTTCTAAGAAGGCAGTTCGCCCCGGAGCAGTGCAGACAGACTGCTTACACAACGCCTGGCTGGTCCGTGAGGCCTTTGGCCAAAAACAACATCAGCAGCTAGCAGCACCGGGCACTTACAGGGGGAGCTGCACAACCGGACGCTGATGAAGCACGCGCTGAGGGGGTGTGCAGACCCCATTCTTAATGGAAATCAAATGATGCCCTAGGCCATGTCTGAGCCACCAGAGGGACAACCCGGAGGAATCTCCCTGTGATTAACCAGAGTGAGCCCGTTTCATCATAGAAGACAGACTGCTGTAGAGAGAAGCAGCCCGAGCAGTGAATCATGTGGTCTGAATTCACACCTGACTGCTCTGTGGCTTTTCCTTTCGCCATTTCCACAGTGCACTGCGATGGGGGTGAGGGGGACCCAGAAAGAGAAAGATCGTGGACTTTTTTATTTTTATTTTTGTAAGTAGAAGGAGTTATGGATGGCAATATTCCTTTTTTTGTTTCCACAAGTTCTTTTATCTTAAGGAAAGCAGTCTGGAGCTCGCTTGTGAGAAGCAGCGAATCAAAGTGAGAGAGACGCCTGGTAAAAGCAAACCTGGGTTGAAACAGGCTTCCGGCCAACATTTACTCTGTGGTCTCAGGCAGGTTTCATGTCCTAGTTGTTGCTATTTCTTTCACTCCGGTGGGGGAGAGAACTGAGAGTCTTGCAGAGATCTGGGTAAAATAAAACTGCAGAGCTATTTCACAAAGCTAAATCACATTTCACATCCTGTTTGATAAGCACATCTTGGCAGCCACAGCTCATCTTTTTAGAGTTAGCTATAGAAAGGGTATTTCCTAATTCACTCAGCTCTACAGGAAACAAAGCAAAACAAAAAGCCCTGCTCTTCTTTTTTCCACTGGCTTCTAACATACTTTACTCACGAATAATGATTTCTTTTACTTTAGTAGGTTTTAAAAACTAGCATTGTTCTTTCTATAGTGGCAATTTACATTTTTACTCCCACCATCACACACACACACACACACACGCACAATACACGCACACGCATCACACAGATTTTTGCACAAATTAGCAAGATTTAAAGCCTCTCATTTTTTATTCTTGAAGCCCCAAAAGGGAAACTGTTATTCAAGTGCCAAGGAACACAGCCATTCATTATTATTTTTTTCTTTCTTTCTGCCTGTGTACCCTCCCAATAGGATTAAAAGTAGTCTGGGATGTGGGGTAGGAAGGCAGAGGGAGGAGAGGAGTGGGAGGGAGGAAAAGATGGCCTTTTAATAGCCTCTACCACACTGATTCAACACAGGAACGCTGTGTTTCAGATTCAAACCGTTTCCTTCCTTTCAAGCCTTGAGTTGGCCTAACTTCTACCAAAGCCATACTCTGAGGTCTCTGGATAGAACAGAGGAAGGAGGAAACTAGTTAGCAACTGGCCTTTCTCAGAGCTAGGGAGGATGGAGCAGCCTAAGGAAACCATCATAACCCTATTTTGCTGTAAAAAAAAATTCATCTTGAAATAACTTTAGTTCTACAAAAAGTTTGCAAAATTAATACAAAGAATTCCTGCATAGCCTTCACCCACATCACTCAAATGCTAAAATTTTAACAAAACTATACAATCATAATCAAGAGCAGGGAATAGAGGTTAATAACTACTGTGGTGTAGGATCCAAGCCTGAATCATACAGGGCATTTAGCTGCTGCATCTCTTTAGTTTCTTTTAATTTGTAACACTATCTCAGTCTTTCCCTAACACTTTTCAAGAGTTTTGTCCAAGTATTTTTGTACAGTGTCCTTCAATTTGAGGTTAGTTGATTTAGTTGTTTTCTTATTACTAATTTCAATCCACAAACTTTTTTATAAATAATGTATCATTTTCAATGTATTTTACCTGAAGGGATGCTGAATTTGGTCATTTGGTTAAGATGATGTCTTCCAGGCATTTCTGCTAAAAGTTTCTATTTTTTCCTTTTTTGGAATTACTGAAAATCTTATGGGTAATATTTTGAGGCAGTGGGAATACCTTGTTTTTCATCATACTTTCACCTAATTCATTAATGATTCTTCAGAGAAATAATTATTACTGTGATATCTTGCAAGTGGTGGTTTTTGAATTGTTCTTTTCTAAATACATAAATTGAAATTATATTGTGAGGGAAAGTGTTTCCTTCTCTTTAAGTATTCACTTATTTATTTATGTAAATATGGGTTCTATTTTATTCTATGGGCTATAATCTATCGTAATTATTATTTCATGGCTGAAACTGTCCCAGATTTAGTTGTTGGGTGCCTTTTTCAAGTTGCCTATTGTGTTATTTTCACATGCTCCTAGTCATTTTTTGGGTACTCCCTTACTGTTTGGAACCATCAGATAGCTGACATTCATCTTGTATTACTGTGCTCCACTCTTGGAATGTCTCCATGGATCCCTAGTTTCTTTTAGTAGAGAAAAGTAAAAAATAACCTTACCTTTTTCTGTGACTCACAGTGAGTACATAGTTTTCCTCGTGGTGAAAGTCAACAGGAAAGGTAAGTCCTACCTTTCAGTGTTTTGGCATAAATATTCTCACAATCACAAATTCGTACAATTATGTGTCTCCTGACTCACCCTAAGTTGGAAATCTTTGCTAAATAATAACCTGCAATCACATAATTGAATGTTCAAAATTAATGAGGAATACTTAAAAAAAATCTGAAGGTATCCACAAATCTTTCATTACAAATTAAAAACTCACCAAATTTTCAGTCTGTTTAGTGTGACTTGGATCAAAATAAGTAAATCTTATAAATCAAACTGTTTAAAGGCTTTCTTGTTTTATAAATGAAAGTTAACCGACAGATAATTAAAACCTTTAAGTGGTGATATAATTAAATGTTTAATTAGCTGTTTCGTATTTGTAGGAAAATAAAATTCACTTTCATATGGCTTTTAATCACCAGACATTATTGCTTTTTTTTTTTTTTTTGGCTTATATTCACTTAAATGTTTATCCATGCCTTCTGGATCATTTTTCTTTTTCTTAAAGTAAATCTTTTCCTTTCTTTTCTTTTACCTTTGCTAGTAAGATCTATTTTTCCTGTCTAAAAAATGTCTTCACTTTAAAATTATAGTTTAATTAGATATCCAGGCAAGGTTGGCAATTGTCTCTCTTTGCCTTTAAGATTATTTCATTAATTCTGGCTCCCACTGCTACTCTGAGGAAGGTTTAATTTTTATTTTTTAGCAGTTGGTATCTTTTTCTCTGGATGTTTTCAAGACAGACTCTTTGGTTTTGGTGTTCTACAGTTTCATTATAATACAAATCTGCATGCTAGGTGTGATGCTCCTAAACCTTAAAATTTATGACTTTCATCAGTTCTGGGAAAAGTTTTGTCCTGCTTCCATTCTCCTTTTGAGTGATGACCAAATATACAGTAGACCTTCACATTCTATTCTTCTTGTTTCAGTATATTTCCTATCTCTCTGTCTCTCTGTGTTGCGTTCCAGGTAGTTTATTCAGTTAAGCACGCAATCATGTGCAGGATTTGGCTTATACCACATCTTAAGAGCCAATATAAAACATGGCTTTTTCTTCTTCTTCCTGGAAAGCTAGTTATTAAACATCTATAAACATACACTGTATACATCCCATTTTACTTAGTCTGTCTTCAGTTTTAATTTATTCATAAAGTTCAGTAATTGTAGTTTTCATTTCTAAAACTTTTGATTATTTATGAAATACACTATGTTCCTTTCTCACATTTGTGATTTGTTCTTCTATTTCTTTAAACATTTTAATCATAGTCTAAAATCTTTCCTACTGTTTGTTATTCTCCTAACTTATGATGGCTTCTTTAAGATCTTTTAAATGTTGCATTATATATTTATGTTCTCAACTTGTGTGAATCCTATTAGATTTGATTTGAAGGTATATTCCTCAAGGGAGTATTTATGTCTTTACAGACTCCTAGAGTATGTCCAAACTGTGTCTATTTTAAATTATTTTCTCATCTTTTATTCTGCTTGACCATGCATGTGGTACAAATCTGAAGCCCAAATTACATGATAGTATATCTATAAAATGGATTTTTCAATGATCTTTTTTCTTATTTCTCAGAACTTAGACTGAAACAAATAACTTTCTTTGTTTTCTTCCCTTACTTGCAAGAAGATTTTCTTGGTTTCCTATTTTCACTGAAAGCAGAGCTCTGCAAGTCCTGTCTTGTTGTAGAGAACTTGGTTTCAGTTTCCCAATTTGATCTGGCTAATACCTTTTCTCTTATCCCCCTCTTACCCTGCAAACCCAAAGGTCTAAGGTAAAGTGAAGGAAAATGCCCTAAGGTAAGCTGTGGTTTCTCCTCTGCTTTCTAGCTCCTCTTCCATTTCCTCATCATCTTAAGAGTTCAATCAGAAATTTAAAAGAGTATTTGTCACACTGTTCTCAGTATTTCCAGATATTTTGAAGTCAAGAGAGCTCTTCCAGAGAAAAAAATCACCAGATATTAAAGTTCATAGTGTCTTTGGAACTTACTACAACATTAAAAATGACTTGAGAACTCTGATTGGTGCTTAGCGTCTTCTTCTCCAGATAAAGCAGACATTTCTTATAGTATACACATATGCATATACACTTATGTACTGAATGCTACTGTGTTAGCATTGCTATTAGCTAATTCAGAATAGTTATTAATCTTCAGAAAACACACTGTAAATCACGAAAAAGTGGAATTGGAGGCTGGAAGTGAAAGTAATTTATATACTAACCACCATTTGGGGAGGCTAAATTTTATTTCAGTTCCATTTACCATGCACTTTTAATTTTCTTCCTTGCCAATAACAATACTGTGCACTGCTCATATAAATATAAATACATACTTTATTAAGTGTGTAGGGATATGGTTTTCATATTATTTTACTAATATAATTTGTTCATATAAATATAAATATATACTTTGTTAAGTGTGCAGGGATACAGTTTTCATATGATTTTACTAATATAATTTGCTTTGAAATTTATACCAACTTGGTGATTTAGGTAGACTTTTATCTTCTTTATTAAAAACTGAGAGTCAAAAAAGTTAAGCCCAAACTAAAATTCGTGTTTCCAAACTCTAAGCTCATTGATCAAGAACACAAATCAATCAAGAAAACTGGACATTATCTTGTCTCTATGGGGTGGAAAATCCTGTTATGTTAGAAGAATCTGTGATTACATTGCAAGGGACATATGGATAGGTTTCAGCTAGGGGCTTTTCTGTATGTATTTTGACCCCTCCTCCCATTAGATACAAAACTTATAAAGCTCTGAAGAAAAACCCTTGGTTTTCTGAGTGCTTGCAATATTTATCATATCATTTTCAGTATATAACCCTTCATTTCATTTTAGTGCCAGAGGGATAAGACTGGGATAAACTTTGGAACTGTTGTGAAAATTGAAGATCAATTTTTATCATAAACTGGTTAACAGTCAGATCTTTACCTTCCAAAGAATACACAGTGGAAATGTATATGTGACAGTGATCTGGGTTTTGAGGAGCAGGAAGGGGTGTGTCATGTAGAGAATGAATGAGAGGGTCTTCCAGGGAGGAGGAACTGCATGTGCAAAGGTGCAGAAATGGGGAAGTGCATGGGGCACCTGTGACACGGGAGACTGCCCCTGGCTGGAAGGGCCATCAGGGACATGTGCAGGTGGGGAAAGGGCAAGAAGAAATGGATTGAGATGGGCCTTCCCCAGGAGACTCATCTCAGAGGTCTGCCTTACTGTTCTGAGTGATAACACATAGAACGTTTTCAAGGATATGAAATCATCAGATCCCTTTTGTATTTGCTTACATCTATTGGAAAGGGTTCTCAAGGCTATTTGATCTGCGCTTAATTTTTATTCATTCAAACCCAACCAATGACCTGAGACATTCAAGGTTCAAAGAGCAGATTGTGCACATGGGCTTTCAAGAATGATGCAGATATGTTAGAAGGCAGAAACCCAGGTGACTGATTATTCCTAGCTGCATCTTCCAAGGATACACCAGAATTTCTTAAAGCAGGGAGGCAACAAGTTTTTCCTACCAATGTAGCTACTAAAGTGGAGTCACTTGGATTTCTTGGTATTTCTACCCTAGGCAGCCTCAAAAGACCCTCAGTGAAGTATTGTATTAGCTAAAGGTGAGCAAGTATACTGAGGTCAATTAGCAACTCAGTTTCAGTACGGCTTTAATTGTTTATATGTTTGTAAATGCTTTCCTTTCAGGATTATGTGTAGTTGTTTAGGAAATCTTTAGTTTAGAGAAATTTTAAGTAGATAACTGCTACAGAGGACTGAATATTGATTCCTGCACAACCCTTGCGTATCTGCATTTGTAGTTTCAATTAACATTCATATAAAAAGGAAAAAAAGTCACACTACAAATACAGAGGCTTTCATCTTGGGGTGGGGTTACATCCCAATATACCCACAGAAATTTCAAAATAAGTAAAAATATGCATTTAATATGCCTAACCTAATGGACATCAAGACTTAGCAATACAGTACATTTTTGAGTAGTGGTTGATTTCTGATATGTGGCTTACTGGGAGCTCTGGTTTGCTGCTATTGTCCAGTATCACAGAGAGTATCATATTGCATATGTGTACCCTGGGAAAAGATCAAAATTCAAAGTACCATTTCTACTGAACACACTACCACTTTTGCACTATGGCAACGTTGAAAGCTTGTAAGTCAAACAGTGGTAAGCTGGGATCCTCTGTTGTCAACTAAAAAAATATCAGAACTGCCTTCATTGAAATTATTTTTCCATCTTGAAATGCACTGGCAATTTTAAGATACAATCTCTCTATAGGCAAGTCTTTGTAAACCAGTAAACTGAAACTCTTTATGAATTCTTACAATCGTAGTAAAATTTGTAGTGACAGCTTCAGGTTCAAAAGTGCACTCTTGTTTTAAGTGGACTACATGGAATCATCCAGTGGAATGAGGTCCAGTATCACACACACAGCTGCACTGTGAGAAGTCATTTTAGACATCAGGATAATGTATGTCAAAGCTGTGCAAAACCACAACCCACCAGCGGATCATGATGCCTTTTGGCAAACTGCTGTTTATTGTATTAGTCTCCTCTGGCTGTGCAGTGATCTGGGAAGCTGAAGGAATGGAATTTGTCACTTAAGTCCTTCCTCCTCAGCTGCCAAGAGGTAGACACATTCTGACCTCTGGCATTAAAGCTAGGCAGAGTTCTATATACCATCCTACCAAGAATGTGGTCATAAAGGTCTGATAAAGACATACTGTTTCAGCAGTACAGTGTAAAGGAAACTTCATGAACATCAAATTGTTGAATATTTCCTGTTCATTTGAGTAGGAGTCTGTTTTCCTTTTACCTACACATAAAGTAAAAGTTGTCTTCAAATGGTATGTATATTATATCCCCCCCCCCCGCACACACACCCTGTGGCACTTGACTTGAAAACATTCAAACTTATTTTCCTGAAAACACACAAAAGCTCCTAAGCTGAGACTGACATATCAGGTTTCAGCCTGAAGAATTTTTTCGAGCTGATGGTTTACGCTGAAAATGCTGACAGATGTCAAACAGCCTTAGCAAAAGCAATCTGCAGAGGAGTCCTGGGCAACAGACCACGGGGTTGCTTTGAAAGTGCTAAATTCTTGTTGCCGAACAGTCTTACTTAAAACTCCAGCATTCATTATATTAAGATTTTAACAGATATTTGGAGAAAGCCATCAATTATTCTGTAGCTGAAGTTTTAGAACTCAGTAATTCCCATTTTGCATTTTCTCTATTAGATTTATCAGGACAATTCTAGAAGAAATTCTATTAGATTTATCATTTTAAAAGGTCAGATAACAGTCATGCTTCTGGAATTATGTCCTTTAAAGCATAAGGTAGACATCTACATTTTAAAAATTGCTATAGGAAGTTTGTGAAACCAAGGGAATCTAGATGGTAAATACTTGATATATTTTTGACAGATATTTTCTTTGCTGATATACTAAAATGTGAGTCAGGGGAACCACAAAACAGCATAGGTCTGATCAGAAACCACTGAACATTTACAAATGTTCTACAGGGGTTGCAGACTTTCCCAGGAGGGTAATAAGTTAAAGGATGTCAGTGGATGCAAATGAATTTCAGCCATAAGAAAGAAGAAGGAAGAAGAGGTGAATAGTACTTTTGTCTCTGGGAGACTTGGAATTTCAGACAGTCTCCATTTTAGATAATTCTATTTAGCCTGCCTACATTTTCTGATGTTGTTTCAGTTGGGAGTGATGGAATGATATTCCTTATCCCCGAATGCTGGGCTGTTCAATAGTATTATGCTATTCTGTTAACAGCCCTCAGTCTCCATGTATATGCAGATAGAGGGGTCCCCTGCTGATAGAAAAAGATTTTATGAATTGTGTCTTGTTTGAAAGAGAGCAAAATCTTTTTACTAAATAGGTACAACATGAGTCAGAAGTAAAGCCTTTTTCTTCCCTGCTTAGTCCTCTAGCACACTGTATCCTCTGATATTCTGAAAGATTATCTAGGTATTTTACTACATTGCTGGGCTCCTGTTTTATGTTACTTTTTTTTCTCCAAAGCTGACTACTTCCTTTCCTTCTCTCTAGTGATGACATAATAGTTAAGCAAACTTCTAAAAGCCTGGATGCTACATAAATAATCAAATGGCACAGATTGCTGGTTTGCAAAGAAAATATAATATAGCTTTCTGGGCTCATCAGCATCATAAATCACTAGCAGGAAGAGTATTTTACCTACAAGAAATACACACACAAATGAGATAAATGGAAGAATATAAAAAATGTGAGTAACTTCACAATGTTGTAACTGTGCCAAAAACCCCTAGAGAACTGAAATTCCAAGTCAGTTGCCACTAAACACCCCAAGAAGGAAAACTTCTAAGCTTGTATTTATTATATTCCTTGTTTAAAAAAATGATAGAGTGGTTAAGAGGTAAAATACAGTTGATTATAAAAATTCCTGCTCACTAGGTTCATCAAGTATATGTCATTTAAAATTTCATTTTCACAAATCTGTAACAACTTAGCTTTTCACAAGTATTACATGGGCACACATCATACAGTACTCATGTGCACTGATTGGGGATAATGTTTCCTCTGCTTCTCCTCCTCCTTTTGGCCTCAGAATGAGCTGTCCACATCCACGAAGACTTGGTGCTTTTATGTTTCTAACCCCAGCATTACAGTAATCCTCTTCATATATCATTATATCATTAAAATGAGTGTTTTACATAACTACTAATTCAAAATAACACATCCTAAAGGCAAAAATACTCTTTGGTCAAGCTGACACAATCAACATTGGATTCTTTAGAAGCTTAGTAAACACAGTCTTTATTCCATTGTAGTAAATTCAAAGCAGAGAATGAAAGTGTCAGAATTTTAAAATCTCACTTTAGAAAACATATATTTAGTAGTGAATTGTTCCATCATAGTATCTAGATATGAAAGTGAGAGCAGAATGCTTTATAATTGTTTTCCTATTAAAATGAGCTAAAGTTAAAGATAACTAGGTCTAAAATACATCAGGCTATTGCCAACAGAATAAATAAAGATGGGCTACTTATTCTTATACAGGTAGGAGGAACAAGTGAATAGCTTAGATCATAAAAGCCGTATTTGTAAATGGTTCAGTAATAGCAGTAGCAATCATTAAGTCACTGGCAAGAACTGAACTAAAAACTTTACTGATTGTACTTCCTTGTTTAATCATTTCAAGGATCACTGAAGGATGTATATACCCCAGTTTGCATGTGAGGAAACTGAGGTTCAAATGGATTTAGTAATCTGTCTGTTTAGTATATGAGCCAGGATTTGAAACCCCTCTACTACTAGAAAATAGTATAGTTTAAACAGATGATCAAAAATGTAATATAGCAATTTGAAGGGTAGATTATCCAAGTGGGACAGTGGTCTAGATAAGTATAAAGTAAGAATTAATATCCCAAGTATGCCTGTGGAAACCCATGTCACTGGGAGAGTGGTATTGGGAAGTTTTCCTGAAAATGTTCTATTTGTAGATAATTTACATTTACATTTGTAGATAAATTACATTATCCATTTATTAACCATGCTATTGAGAAAATGGTGGGTCAGGTAGGACTGGCATAGTTTCCAGAATTTAAATTTATCATTTACTACCTCTATAAAATTTAGTAATATTATTTAATATATAAGAATTCCAACCCATACATGTTCACTGTGAGAACTGAATAAAATTTTAAAAATACCAATGCTGTCTGGTACATGCTTAGGAATCAACCAAATGTTAGTTCCCTTGTTTTCTCTGTATGTAGATGAATTTTACTGAATTTTTCTATGTCAAACACATTACTACTAACTTTTCTTCTAGCTTTTCAAATTATTCTCTCCCTCTCCCTCTCCACTTCTTCAATGTATTTCCAGTGTACAGAATTATAGTATTAATCATAATCCTTAGTTCACAGCTCACTTTCATTATTGGCCAATGTGTAAGCCAATTTTATTTATTTACATTTTTATTAGTTATTTTTATAGTATAATAAGCGCCTGTGGATTCATTATCAAAAACAAAAACTAAGTATTCTAACTCATTCCCCTGCCTCTCCCACCCAAGGTAACCAAGAGTAAGAAGGATTGTAAGCTTATTTTCCCACTACTGCTTTATTGCATTTATATGTCACATTTTCTTCATCTCTATTGCTACTTCACGCATCCTATAGAATGTACTGGAGTTCATGTATGTGGGATGCTGCCTGAAACTCCAATGTGAAAATATACTATAATTTATTCATTTGTCCTTCTATTGATGACAGTAGGTTGTTGCCATTTTCATTACTGTGAACAGTACTTTGATGAACACTCCATTAGTTCTTCATTGAACACCGTCTTTTTGTATTCTTTCTCTTATCTTGTCCTAGAATTCTAATTAAAAATATACTATCTAATTTAGCATCTAACTTAGTCTATGGTCTCAGTGTATTTCTGGGTTTTATTCTAAACCAGGCTTTCTTCTCAGTGGGATTTTGTAACTACAGGTTTTGTAGTACACTAATTCTTTATTTAGCTTTGTCTAATCAGTTTTTTAAAAAAATGTCTTGATGGAATGTATTAATTTAAATGATAGCATTTCACTTTGGCCATACTTGTAAGTTGCTTTATTTCTACACATATTAAACATACTAGTTTTATTTCTGTATCAAATCTCCAATATCTTATCTTTGGAGTTCTTATTTCATAGTCAACTGTTTCTTCTATTCTCAGTAGTACTGTAGCTTGTTTCTCCCTCCCTCTCATCCCACCCCACTGCTTCTATCAGTCCTTCCCTCCCTCCCTCCCTTCTATCTTTCCTTCTTTCCATTTTTCCTTCCTGGTATTCATTTTCTTTGGAAATCTATCTTGGAGAGTTAAAGCCTGAGTCCAACTTGCATTTTTCCAAAGAGGATTTATGTTTGCTTCTGCCAGTTCCTCTGTGAGTACTACTAACCCAGGAGAATTAAATTCTATGCTTGAAGTTCTTAATAACACACATGCAGTATTAATTCAGACCTTACACTCAAGTGAGGGCAGATGTGTGGTTATACAGTTTAAAGTTAAAAGGCAGATCACCACTGCACTCCTTTACCATGCAGTGCCAAGATCAATATAAGATGATTTTTTTTTTGCTGGATTCTTGTGTTTAGTGTGTGTGTATGTGTGTGTTTTAATGTATCCTTAGATTCAGGAATATTTTTTCTAGTATGAACTTGCATCAAAATCTCATGCTGGTCTCCTTAGAACAGAGACTATTCTAAGCTTTACACTTGCTTTCTGGGACTCTTCAGACACCATGATGGAGATTTCATTTTTCTAGAGTTTGGGAGGAATTCTCAGGAGAAAAATCAACCCTGGAAATTGCTTACATATTAGGTTTCTTGCTTTCACTTAATCTTCTATTCTCTGTGGATTCTTTCCACCAATTTATTTTGGCAATGCATTTAAAAATAAAATTTTTATATTTTATTCAGCATTTTAACTATAATTGTGTGTGGGTAACCATCATGATATTTGGTCTATCTATGCATTGAAAGTAGAATTCTATTTGTCCCCACTTTGAAATTATTCCTTATTCTAATAGTTTTTTAGTCATTATTCCTACATCCTAATATATTTGCTTACTTCTAGAATAAAACTTTTTCAGAAAGGTAAAGATAATTCAATGTTTAAATTTCTTCAACAACACCTAAGTTAACTTAAGCAAAAGTCCATTTACACATAGCATCCAACACCCAACAAGATTTGCTCTTAATCTACCTTTTCTAACCCTCGGAACCTTCTGCACACCTTCGTATACACCTCATTGCAGCCATTGCCTTTACCCTCAGTTTCTCCAACACACACTCTGACTTCTATGAATTTTCACTTACACCATTCCCCTGTCTGGGACCCATTCCTTTTCTCCAGGCTTCTTGCTTATACCCCTCAAAAATTACTTTCTCTCCAAAGCATTTTCTGATCCACATCTTTGCTTCCGTAGCTCTGATCTCTATTTCCTGACATAACTATGATCTTAATTATCATACAAGGTGACACTAAATGATTTTCTTTTCAGTTTCCCTGGGAGTCTTTGGAGAACAAAGACTAGTTCATGCTGGATGCCCAGAATCAAACACAGTGTTGGACACACAGACTGTGCTAACTAAATGTCTGTGCAATTAATAAGTGAATCGCATAGCACAGCTACACATAAATGTTTGGTAAATTTGATGAAGAACATTTATTCTAATGGTCAACTCTGTGTGCTGTGCATGGCTTTTTTAGATTATCTATTCCTTAAAATCATGTACAGTTTTCTGCCTTTCCACCAACAAAGACAACCCAGAGGTAACTTTCTATTCACGCTGTTCTATAGACTTTGACTTATTACCATACTACTACCTCAAATGGTTTTGGAGCCAAATTAATCAGGAGAAAGGAGATTTGTCCAATTAGGAGGCCCTTAACACACAGTTTTCTAAAAATAACTGCTTTCTAACATTATTTTCTCTAGTATATTCAATTCCCCTTTCTGAAGGACTCTTAAATGAGAAAGCAAGATACAGCTGGGAAAATGTTTTGAGAAATAAATATTTTTATTGTTATGAAACTAAGGCTTTCTGTTTAATGCTTTTCTGTGAAATGGAGGGATAACTAATTGTCAGCATCTCAGGCCAATGCTTCTGAATCTTCTAAAAATGCAATTCATATTTCTTCTATAAATATAGCTATATTTTCTTTTCCAAGTTACATTTAAAATGTTGGTTCAGCAAAAATTCTGAGCACATCTGATTTGGACATGAGACCCTACATATTATTTGTTAACAGACAATAGGAGAAAACATTTATAGGGGCTGGGGATTTAGTTCAATGGTGTAAGTGCCTGCCTGGCAAGCACAAAGTCATGAGTTCAATCTCCAGTATCAAACAAAACAAAACAAAACAAAACAAAACAAAACAAAACAAAAAAAACTTATAAAGTTTTAAAGTGCTAATATTTTGAAAGCTTTTGTTTTGGGTGTACTTAGTGGATATAATTAAAAGAATGCTAGAATCTTTACAAAAATGCTTTGTGTATGTCCGTGTGTGTGTGTGTGTGCGTGTGTGGTACCAAGGATTAAACAGAGGACATTTGCATTGAGTTATATTCCCTGCCTTTTAAAATTTTTTCATTCTGAAATAAATTCTTGCCTAGTCACTAAGAGTTATCCCAGGATGGGCTTGAGCTTGCAATCCTCCTGCCTCAGCCTCCAAGAGTGCTGGAATTACCACTGTGTGCCATCACAGCCAGTTTAGGAAAACATATTTTGTGAGATGTTCATGCACACACTTTTGTGAATTCAGGTACATACATACACATCTGTGGACATTAAGTACAGAATTCTGATGGCTACTTTCTCAATATTTAAATCTTTAGTCATTAATGCTTTGAAGTGATTCCTAGTCTATTTCAAGTTTGAACTGAGTTTCATCATAAAAACACAGAGGAAAGAAACAAACTGCATAGATTCCATCTGGCAAATCAGAAGCCTGCAGATCTGACTGTGGTTCAGCCTCTGGCGCCATCAGTTGGGCTCCAAATCAAAAACTGTGGAAGGAGGTAATTAGCAGGGACTCTAGACTACTCAATTGGCAACAGTAGGCTTCTTATAGCCACTGGGAAAGTGGGTAGGAAGGGATTCAGAAAAGTTTGTTAAAACAACATTTCTACTTCAGAATGGAGGATTGCAATTATACTGCCATTTTTATAGGGGGAAAGCTGTAACATACATATTGACACATTGTTAAGTGGTCAGTATCTAACTAGAAAGTTCAGTCACTACCAATAACAGTCATTAGAGCTTCTTGTTCAGTAAGGAGATGAGAACAGAAGACAACACCTTCCAACCCACCCACAATGGCAAGAGGGTAACTTGACCCAGGCATAGAGACCACCGACAATTCTTGGCAAAAAAGGGTACAATTTTCTATCCCATTAATTCTAGTAGAAATTAAACCAAGGAGAGGCATTTTTGCCAAGGCAATAAAAATATAATTATGTAGGTCACATTCAGAGGATAGTCTTCTGAATCTTGCCTAGGCAGGCTGTTGATTTTCTAAACATAAGCATTAAATAGAAAGGAATTGGCTACGATTGAGTTGCTCAGTTTGGCTATTGACGTGATCATTTACAGATGAAGGCAAAACAGCTTCGAAGTGAACAGAAGATGAGAAGATTCTGTTCCAAATTGACCAGCTGAAGGAAAGTTTATATTTAAAAAAAAATAATCACTTGGTCAGTGACTCATTGGGAAAAAATTCTTAAGCTTTCTTCAGGGAAACCCCAGTAAATAACATGTATAATAAAATGGAGATGGTGTTGTCTGTTTTGTTGGGCTGTTCCGTCAACATAATAAACCTTTTGGCAAAAAAAAGAACATTCTGAATATGATTATTCTCTCTGGGAAATCCCCAAACAACAAGAACTACTGTGGCTTCCTTACACTTTTACAGAATATTTTTAATCTCAGACTAGCATGTGAAATAAAAACTTGGAAGAAATATGGAAGAAAGTCTGCTTTTTTGTTATAGGGCTGAGGATTTTCAGTCAGTTACTTCCATGACTCACACTGCACTTCATTCCTCTGAAACTCAAAGCCGTCTACCATACAAAGCAACACTGGCTGGAGTTAATTCTTCCTGCTTGCTCCCTGGGAGAACCAACAGCACTCAGTGTGCCCCAAATGACACAGAGGAGAAATGAATGAAAAGTGTTCGGCTTGCATCAGTTTACTGGAATATGGTGTAAATCACATACTTTAAAAGAGATCTGGAGTTCCACATTTTAAAAAGAAAAAAAAAAAAAAAACGTGGGAATGAATTGACATAATCTATAACAGTTTCAGTTCCTCTCCTTCTAACTAGCAAAAGCTTTTGGAATTTTGTTGTTTTTAGTCTTCAAGAACATCATGTAAGGAAAAAGAAACAGGTTGAGCATAATAAATCCTACTCTAAATGATTAAAGAAAGTCCTGTTTGTTGGGGAGTGGAATAGTAAAAGTTTGCCTATTCCCCAGCCCTCTACTCCAAAAGCTTTTGCTTAAGCCACACGGTGTCTAATCAGCATGTCTTCAGATTATTTTATGTTAATTAAAATTATGGTTAGTCTCAGAGGTTAATATATACATGTGCATGTGGCTTCAAAGGCTTCCCAAATTACTGGCTGACCTCCCCTGCTTTGGGCAGGCTTGATCTGTGATAAAACTGACCACATTAAACCAAGTTTATTGCTATGGAGTTTTTGTTGTTTTTCAACTCAGTGGAAAAAATGTATTTGCAGGATTCTTTAAAAAATTCCCATTTCTCAGGATCCCCTCAGAAATGGAGAGGAAAAAAATTTTAAAGGAACAAAGAAACAGATAAAAAAATAGCTTTACAGATTACTAAAAGGCAGTGGATAAAGTGCCTAACACTCATACAACACAGCTGCTATAAAAGGCTTTTCTCTGTTAACTACAGAAATGTTTGAATGCATGGGCTTAGTAAGAGAAAATCTTGACCTTTGAAATCAGTGAAAAATGACTAATATAATCTATTCTAATTTACTTTGTGCTATCAGATTGTAAAGTTAATAGTGAATACTTGCTATGGTTTGGGTGAGTGGTCCTGAAGGTCTATTTATAAAAGGTCCACAATGGCAGTATTGGAAGGTGCTGTGGATCTCTAAGAGGTGAGGCAGAGTGGGGGAACTTAGGTCACTAGGGGTATGCCCTCAAAGGGGATTGTGGGACACTGGCCCACTCTCTGTTTCCTCTCTAGTGATGAAAACACTCGCTCTGACATGCTCCTCCCATTTCTATCTGCTGCCCAAACCAAATGTACCACCTGATTTTAAATATGAACCTCCAAACTGTGAACAAAATAAGTATTTTCTCTTTATTGGTTAATTACCTCAAGTATTTCATCATGGCAAGATGAAGCTGTCTAATACAATTCTCCATGTTAGTCAGGGGCTGTAATTAGGCAAAGCTCCTAAGAGTGGTCAGCATGACCTCCATATGGTGAGGACAGCAGAACCACCCAGCAGGATCTGGACAGGGGACCAGTCTAGCAGTTAGGAGCACAGAGCAATGGGGCTAGAATGGTGGTTCTGCTAGGGAGAAAAGGCTCTAAACCACAATTCATAATACAGTACCCCCTCTTATTTTGGGGGAATATGTTTCAAGACTTTCTATGGATGCCTGAGACCATGGATAACACCAAATACTATCTTTAATATGTTCTTTTCTGATACATACATGCCTATGGAGAATGTTTAATTTATGACTTAGACATAGTAAAATACTAGCAAAACCTAGTAACAAAATAGAATAATTATAACAATGTACTCTAATAGAAGTCATTTTAAAATATGAATTATTTATGATTTGAATATTCCATTCAATATTTTCAACCACAGTTCAACTGACTGTTCACAAGTAAAATCACAGATAAGGGGAAAATATTGTTCAAATATGTCAATGCACCTCAAATACCTATCACATACTAAATTTTCAAAAAGAATCTAACACTCTAAAGTTGCGAAGGAGCACACTTTTCATTGGCAGTGTTTTCTGGTCTTTGAAACTCTCCTTGGTTCCAGCCCTTACCATCTTTCTACTATAAGAATTCCCAGATCCCATTAAACTTATTCTTCAGATAGCTGCTAAATTCAACAATCTAAACAGCAAGCACTCTGATACCTCAGAGCTTCCTTATGGCACAGAATAAAGTATACTATCTTCAGTGACTTTATTTCCTGCCTGTTGACATGTCCCACCACACGTCTCCAGCAAGTCAGGCAACATTCATTAGAATGTCTTTCACTTATCCCCAAAGTTGCCAGGTGATCCACCTTTTTGAGTTACTGAACCATGAATATACTTTCCTCAACTTTTATTGTAGATCTCTGTTTGCAATATTTTCCCAAGAAAGATACTAAGTTCCTTAACAGAAATTATGACTAACTTAGTAATCTTTGCATTCTTATCACATCATAGGTGCTTAATAAAAACTGGTTGAAATGATGTGAGGTGAGGCAAGCAATAAATGACATCAGACTCAAAAGGTAGGCATGCAAAAATGATGAGAAAAGACGAACTTCCAGGATGCCTTCACTCAATGAGCGATTGCAAGGTTACCTAGGAAAACCTGGCAAGTAGATTGGATCCTCAAATTGGTGGAAGATTCAGAAATCTGTCTACCTAAAATATGGCCAAACACCAAGTGTCTGTTGCGCTTTTTGGTGCTTTGTCCCATAAGCGTAAGAAAATCTAAATCAATCTTCACTATTTTGATGGAGTAGATATTCTGCTTGACCATTGTACCATTAGTTTTCAAGGAGGTCACTGCTTAATGCTGGTAACAAGGTGAGAGTGATTGAAATCAGATTGCTAAAGCAATGTGAGCTAACGTAAGTGTCCCAGAAACAAATTGGTGGAAAAGACAAAAATGGATAACAAAGTTTGTGAAAAAATATTTTAGGACAGCATTCTCACCCTGTCCCCTTCCCCTAAGAGCAGCAAATCCAAATTTTTAATACCATCAGAAGTCAGGGCAGAAATTTAGTTAGATGTAGACTCTAAAATAATTCCAAGGATTTTAGAAAAGGCTTTCACATGCTGAAAAGGAATGACCTGACATACCGAAATATGACCAAATATTTTACAACCAGAGCTTTTCTCAACTCCCCTTCAAAAAGAATTCAACAGCATTTCTACTTAGAAAAACAAATGCCAGTGAGTATCATGGTCAAACTTGGCCGGGTAAAAAGTGTGGAAACCACCAACAAGAGAAAATGTGACGGCACCTTTTTTACAAGCAAATATCATCCAGCAGAATAATTCTAAAAGAAAACAAGATTGAAAGAAAAAAAACCTATACATTCACATAGATTAATTTGCTGCTTATTTGAGGTGTCAAGTTCAGATACATTTCCTCTCTTACTTTGAAACCATAATGGTTCTGCCCTTAGGTTTATCTGAAAAACTCCCTGAAATTCTGAAAGTTTTAGAGTTCCTTAGCACAAAAGTACAAGGAGATATGGTAATAACTGTCCTGAACAAACAAATACACAGAAAGGAGTGAGTTTGTAGGAGCTGTCAGGGCACACCCGGTGGCCTGTGGCTGGTCTGATCTTGAGCCACAAGAACATGTACTAAGACTCTTGAAATCACCCAGCCTGCGGCCAGCCAACAATCACTGAATGAGTCCCCAGCATCAGTGTCAGAACTGTGAACACTGCCTATTCATGGGCTCCTGAGCTACTGGCAAAATGATCTCTGCTATTCCTCAGAGCTAACAGGAACTTGGGATGAATGCAATTCAAAGGCAGAATTTCTGGTAAGCCCAGACTTACAGCATGATTCTTACCATTATATCAATCTGCCTCTCAGTAAATTCAGAGTTTAAATAAATCAGCTTAAAGAAACTCTTCCTCCGTGGTGGCACAAGAGGAATCTTAATAACTTTTGTAATTTACACTGTGGCTGCTGTTTGTGCCTAGTGTTGTAATTCCTGACTTCAGAGGTTATCAAAATTACCCCAAGTAGATTGTTTAAAATGAATTTCTCAGGCACTAGACCCAGATATTCTAATTCAGAAGATGTGGGAGTGCCTAGGAATCTGCATTTTAAGTAGCAATTTAGGTATGTCTGATGCAAGGCAGATGGACAACTCAGAATTCTTCGTCTAGAGGTTGCATAAGGCCTTCTTGTCTATTCTGCAAGAGTGCTCCTCACTGAACACAAATGCTACAAGACAGAGATAAGTGTTGCTTACAAACAAGTGTGTGAAAGGGTGTCATTTGACAAAACAAGTTCAGGGCCAGCAGGGTCAAATATTTCTTTATTCTAGTACTTCGCAGAGTCTTTAAACCACTAATATACTGTGTCTCATCAGCAGGCAGATACAGAGCACAGTGTCACACAGAAAGTTTTTCATCATCAAATCTTATTCTTTATATAGGCTGAGCATATTTTGAAAAATGCTGCTATACAGAATACGCACCTAAGAAAATATAAATGTAGAGAACTTCTGAGGAAAGCAGTCTGTAACATCTACACAGAGAGAGTTTAGTTGTAGGGTATCTGAGAACACAGTGCTTTAAGGAAGACTGGAGCAAAGATGTCAGGCCATGAGCAAATTCTGGATGTAAAAGTGAGTAGTAATTTTGCAACAGAGAGCCCAGTTGATTCCTGGAAGGCCACACCTGTAGTGAAGCGCTGGGAAAACACTAAGTTTGAAAAACACATGATATTTGGGGAATGAGGGTGATACTGGCAGTCACAATCATGTATGACATTTCTATGAGGCTTAAAAGACCATGCTAGTAAAAAAAAAAAAATATATATATATATATATATATACATATATTGATGATAGCCAGTAATTTTGAGAATTTACTTGGTTTCTGGCACTGTTTTACATATTTTACAAATATTAACTCACTACTTTTTGCCAGGTAGGGAATGTCATCAAGATTCATTTAATCAATGAGAGAAGAGATGCCCAGAGTAATTTGCCCACCCCGCTATGTGGTGGCAGAGCTGGGAATTGGACTCAGAATGGCTCTTTAAAACTCTTTACTGTTTATCTTAGGGTAAATTTTATCAGTATGGTCAGTAAACTTACAGTTAAAGAAAACTTCCTGCAGTAGGGTTTTCTTTTAAAGGGAGACACAAATTTTTAAACTGGCAAGTATTAAATAAGAAAGTGAAAGAAAACAGTAGACACTGTAGGTTACAGTTAGGTACAGTAAAATTTTAAGACTATGAACAGTCTCCAGCTTTAAGGAAAACAATATGGTAACATGAATCAAAACTTTCATAATTGTTGATAATTATAAAAATTATAATTATATGTATATAATTTATAACAACCCTATAATTATTCATTACCTTTGATTTTTTTCTACTTCTATAAATATATCCTAAGGAAATAATCAGAAATGTAGACAAGGAATTATACACAAAGGGGTCGATTCTAAATTTGTATATAACAATGAATTAGACTGAAATTGTGTATGTGTGTGTGCATGAATATGAGAACAGAATCAGAAAATGCATGAATTCATTTAAACCTTGGTTTAAATGAACTACTGACTCATGAAATACTTCACTCATTTGAAATGTGACCTCTAGCCAGACCGCTAACTTTACTAACTCTTGTTTCCAAAAGGAGAAATAATGTTCAATTTATAGCAGAAAGTCTCACCAACAGTACTACTGATACTTCAGACAGGATAATTCTTTGTTGTGTGAGGCTGTATTATGCTTTATAGATGTTTAGCAGCATTCTTGACCTCTACCCATGAGCACTCTGAACCCAATTGTGACAATCTATTACGTCTCCAGATACTGCTGAATGTCCCTAGTGGAGAACCACTGCCTTACTGCCTTCTATTATTATTATCAACACTTTTATTACTACTACTGGTAGTAGCAGCAGCAGCAGCAGCAGTAGTAGTAGTAGTAGTAATAGTACTGGGCATTGAACCTAGGGCCTCCTGCAAGCTAGGTGAGTGCTCTACCACTGAACTAAATCCTCAGCCCTAATGAGCTAATTTAAAAATACTTGGTGGTAAAGAAAAATAAATAATTTTTTTTGAGTGGGAAATCTAGGTGGAAGAAAGAAGAGAGTGTGTGTGCACACACATGTGTATATGTATGTGTATGCATGTGTGTGTGGGTGTATGTATATGTGTGCATGTGTGTGTATTTTTCTTCTCCATCAATGAATATCTACATAGAAAAAGTCAGTAGAGGGAGAGACAATGAAATTCCAAGAGCATAGGAAACAGTAAAATCCTAAAATGTTGAAGAGTTGGCCTTGCAAAGGGGAAGACTGTACCTGACCTGGGAGTGCAGAGAGAATGGGTGAAAAACAAAATGATTCTGACGGTTTTCCTTTTCATACAATAATTTCGTTGTCCCCATTTTTGAAAAAAAATAAGATATAAGGAGATTTTTTGTTTTCCTATAGTATAAAATGTATTGATTAAGATGGAAATGAAACTCAATCAGACTTAAATTGCATATACTGAAAAAAATCTAATAATTTACGTTTTATTGTGCCTGTCCCCAAAGAATGAAGTATGTTAATAGTCTGACAATATAAAAACTTAAAGACGCATCAGAGAATAAGCTGAAGTAATTCAGGTGAATCAATCACGTTGACAAGGTTAATGGTTAAAGAATTCGGAAGCTACTTCTCCTGTCTCGGTGTCGTTCATTACTCTTCTCCCTTCTCCTTTCTGACTCTTCTCTCAGTGTCTCTTCTTTGCACCAACACCCACTTCTGCCCTCAAAACTATGCTTGGATTCACAGTTTCCAACTCATTTCTTCCATTATTTGTATTCACTTATTGAACTGTTACGCAAATTTTCCTATTATTGCCCAAGTTCTAGTCATATAAGTTAACAAAACTGTAAAGGACTTGGGTTCATAGAAACTGAAGAACAGTTAAGAAGATGGATAATAAATAAATAATAAACCAAAAAAAAAATATAACATATAGTAGAATAATACACAAATTCCAACATAGTAAATTCTGCTTTCTGTGAAATCTAATATTTAATGTTACCTGTCTGATACTAAAAATTTAAATATTGCTTTTTGTTTCACAATTTGTGAGACCTATTTGTTAAGCAGTTGTAATGCACTGTCTTGGTGGAAGACCTATGCTTGGACTACAAGTACTATGATAGAACCCATGCTGAAATTTAGTCTATAAACTTACAATGCTATATATTTTGTACTTGTGCACTTCTGTAACTCATCATCATAACCTTCTCAGCACTTCAAGTGCATTGAAATGCAAAATTAACAGCCATCATAAGACTTGGGTTCTATAATTGACATCTATATTTTTGTAATACGTGAAGAAAAATCAAAATATGAAAGTTTATGCTTCTATCCTTTAAAAAAGCATATCCTAGGTAGGCTTAGAAAATTGATGTAGGTGGCTATCTCTCTCTCTCTCTCTCTCTTTTTTTTTTTTTTTTTGGTGGCACTGGGGATTGAACTCACAAGCTCACGCCTGCCAGACAGGCACTTAAGCCACTGAGCCAAACTCCCAACCCTAGTTTTTTGAGGCAGGGTTGCACTATGTAGTTCAGGTTGGCCTTGTGCTCGCGTTGTAGCCCAAACCAGCCTTGAACTCACAACACTCCGCCTACCTGAGCCTCCTGAGTCCTGGGATTAAAGGCATGCGCCACCACACCTGGCTTAGGTGGCTATATCTTTAAATCTAGTATCAACTATCCTGACTTTAATAAAGTGATTTTTTATCAAGAGATGGAGGGAGGGAGAGGACGAGGCATAAAAAGAATTA